>JAECUM010000120.1:0-307345 GCA_016617855.1 Megalonaias nervosa | reverse complement strand
AGAGAGAGAGAGAGAGAGAGAGAGAGAGAGAGAGAGAGAGAGAGAGAGAGAGAGAGAGAGAGAATCGGGATCACATGATTTGCTCCAACTCAGATACGTGATAATTAGAGCACCTTAACAAAGAAGTCAACTGTCTTAAATTTAACATCCTTCAGATTAATATAGTCATTATGCAAGTTGCATCAGCCACCAACCAAATTCAATAAATCCTGAAAATGCTATCGCTTTTATCCGAGACATCCAATACACATTATATGCAGATGATGTCGTTGTTTGTATGACTGGCATGAACAGTGTTATTTCTTGGAGTGTTATACTAAATATAGTCAGTTAGTACTGTGACCCTAATGGTACATGTGTGTATATCAATTAGAGACAGTATAAATCCTAATGGTACATGTATGTATATCAATTAGAGACAGTATAAACACTATATGTATATAGCATTCAACTTTATATTGCATACGTCCACTAGTAATGGAATTGTGATACCTCATATGTCATATAGAATTTACAAGTTGCTGTGAACGATACTTAATTTAATAAATAATATACACCATTTGTTTAAAATCTCGCACATAAGTTCAGCTATTTGGATAAATAAAGATATTCTAAGTTGATAAATGTGATATCCTTTCATATTCAATAAATTAGATATCCTTATTATTATCTGACATATATGACAGAATATTTGTTATATCGTAAATCAATTTGTTAAATAAGATATATTTTGATATCTTCTGTACTTTAAAGCTGCATTCATTCCCAAAACGGATTTTTAAGCAAAATTTGTATAAAAAATGGGTATACAGATTCATCAAGCCTACAATTATCTAATTTATTAAATTGGATTATAACGACTCCTTTGCTGCCGTGCGGGCAATGGTAAGGGTGGGGGTGGGCGTGATAAACTAAGATCATTATGCCACTATAGATACTGACTCATTTAATTGTTAGACTTGTTTTCAATACTGCTCTAGGCAGATACCAATTCACCCTACAGCTAAAAGTACTTCTCTGACGTCATGAAGATATGTATAGAAGTAAGCATTGAGAATAATGTGCTGATTATAAAAACTATGGGATATTATTCTTAGGACTGAATTATTTACTAAACTGAATTGACAACAATTTTTTATTCCTGTAATACAAATATGTATTATTTTAATAAAGATACTGCTTTTTATGTGGGAATTGTACGATCGCTTGTATTGCGTGACAAATTTCTTCTTATATTCTGAGTCAGCAAATTTAGACTCAGTAGCAAGGTGTGTTGAGCAAGCCAAATTCTTTTCTGTTGAGTATATCAGTAAAATTTCCCGTATACAGACCTAGAGAATAGTCAATAGCAAAAGACAAACAATTTTTGGGGGTTTTGGCGAAGCCACGAAGCAAACTCAGCAAAATGCATGTCCTTATTTGATACACCCTACATCGCGTATAAAGCGAGATGCCGCAGTGCGCAAATAAGTTCGATTCGCCAGAAACCCAAAGCTTCGTCTTTCTTACAGCGAACCCATACCTCTCGTTCAGCCTTCCCAAGATGCAGGCGTATTTACACCGTTAGAAGTGATACCTCTGTTTAAGAGAGCCTGAACTCTTTCTCTTTCTCTCTTTCTTTCTTTCTTTCTTTCTTTGTTTCTTTCTTTCTTTCTTTCTCTCTCCATGGGTGAAGACATTTCTTAAGTATGAGTAAATCTCTCTCATAACAAGTGGTGAAGAACATCTCATAACAGTATACTTAAGGGACTAAGTGAAATATTACCTAACAACGTGGTTGAAATATTAGTGGCTAATATATTGGTTGAAAAGGTTGCTCAAAAATTATCGCTAAAACTAGTACCTAATGTAACAAAACGCATAACTAAATCAGGAACTGGGCCAGTACCTGTAATTATAACTGAGCCTTAGCCTAAGGTTGTGTGTAAGCTTGTAAATGTTAATATACATGTTATCAACCAATTGTTGCTGCAAACTGTACAAGGGATAAACGTACATATTGTGAGAAAGAAGAAGTATTGGCAATCAACTTCAGCCAGGGGCACCCGCAGGATTCTTTTTATGTGGATAAACATTAGTGGTCAGCTTTAAGTTTTACTGATGTAGGCCCAACATGTTTTAAAGCGAAAGCCCTTTCCCCTATGTGTTGGCGCCTATGACATCAGCAGACACAATAAAACGTGCCGCCATAGTGGTAATCGTTGTAATAAATACAAAAACTATAGTCAGTATGGTTTCATTAATGTTGACTCGGACAGTTTAAATCTTAATAGGTATCGTCAATGTGAATTCATTTTTTTTTCTTCACACATCATGATAAATATATGTCACCTTTTGACGTAACCAATAACATTAATAATGCTTTATTTGAAGAAGAGGTCCAAAAGTTACATCATGACATAAACTCACAGAAATAACATTCTCAAAACCGTGGATAAACATGTATATTTTGATAATTTCTATGTCATGTTTATGTACATGGTGCCCTCTTTAATTGGTTGTGAAGCGATACAGAAAGTGTATACTGTTTTTGCTAAAGCACATGAATTACTCCATTCATTATATTCAATTTGCACATTTAATTAATTTTTCAACTGATAATATTTCTGGGAATATTTCAGAACTTTTCAGATTTCTGAAGTCTCAAGTGCAGGTTACTGGTTTTCCAAACATTTCAAAGACAAGCACATAACGGATATTGTTCACATGAGTTTCTGTAGACTGTTTAATAGATAGACAAATAGATATACTAACAGATGCATGTTTGTTTTATAGTTCTATCTACCCATCAATGTTTGGCTTGGGGATGCATCATATAAGCCCCCAACGACATCCTGCATGTCTTAGGAGGTGACAAATTGAGGTAGCCTGTCGTCGGTAGCGTCCCATGTCGATGGAGGAGCGGATCCTGCTACTTGAGCGGAGTGGCGGTGGGGGTGGGGCAGAGTTGTTGTCACGCCTATGCAACAGTCTGCTTCAGCATCAACTTCACTCAGTATCAATGACAAATTCATTTTGCAGATCTTTAGAGACCATCCCTTGAACTAACAAAACCTATGTTGTTTTAATGTTGCAACGTCACAATCGACGTGATAACCTAGGGCGGGTCAATAGAGTAAGGATTCTAATTTACTCGAATATATCTCTTTAGCCCTGACATGAGAATCACAATATGTTAGCGTACATCTCTGTCCTCTTGTGTGGGCATGAAGTCGGATTGAGAGAACGGGTCGGGATATACTATTCTTTTATCATGGTATGAAATAACAACTGTTATGAATATTTAAATTCAATTAATTTGTCTGTTAGTTTTAATTTTTTTTATTCCATTACATGTAATGTAATGTAATATTGTTTACCGGATTTGATATTGTCCAGAATAGAGTTCAGTTCTGTTTGACCTGGCTGACTTTTTTTAATTTTTTTTTATTTTCGACGTAAACGACTAATAAATGATACATTGTATTTAGTTGCTGACCTTGTTCCAAAATAAGTGGCAGTTTTGGTAAACATCTTTTTTTTTTTATTTCTTTCTCATAGTAAGAATTGTTAAGTTGAATCAAGGTAATACCTGGACGACGTGACAAATAGCATAACAAACTTCTATTTTTTCTAGAAGGTTGACCCCCATCTGGGAAAATCTTTTGCGTCTTAAACTAGTGTATAACTGTTGTTTCATAGAGATTTCTCAGTCGGGTTTAAAACATTTGACACATTAAGTTGTGTTTTGTTGTGACTAGTTTGAGTTGAATTTTTATTTTATTTTATGGAATTCAAGTGATTCATTTCCATGGAAATACATAAGTGCTCCAACAAAATTCTTGGATATAGACATTTATTGAAATTTATAAGGAATTCAAAACTGGAATAATATTTTCTTGCGATTCAACAAGAGACTGTTGACACATCAGTACAACGCTGACCACAAGAACACGTCATCGTCTTCCATTTTTGGATTTCTTCGGGACTCGAACTCATATTCACTCAGGACTTTTTAATACTAGGACTTCTATTTTTAATTCTTGGATTATTTTCGGATTTAATTCGTAAAATCGTAAGTTCATTTTTCTCAGTTTTCACTTTGTATTTAGGGAAATAAATTATTTGTTAAATTTTACAAAGCTTGTTGTTTTCACTCATTTCTGTTACTTCTTTGAAGACCCTCGATTCGTAACAGAAAATTGGGGGTTCGTCCAGGATAAGAATTTTGGCTGAAATTTGTCAGAAACCTTCCTTTTTGAAATTTAAATTCCCCTAGTTTCAGAATTTTTTAAATCCCAAGCATTATGTTTCATTTTAGAAATCTTTAGTGACATCAACAGGCTTTTGTACAATGTCATCAAAAGTGGAGATCTTTCTTTCAAATCCTACCTAGGAGTAGTTAGACTGTTTGAAAACTGATGACTTCATTCAGCTTGCCAGAAAATATGATCTTTCTGAGGCAAAAGCTTCTTTCACGAAGCAAGAAATAAAAAATTTGGGTCCAATATTTGGTGGAAAACAATGTTTTGGATAAACGTGCTTTGGTTTTGATCAGTAAGTCTGTATCAGACTCTGACATGAAAGTAAAGGAATTAAAATTAAAAAACAAGATTTCCTCAGATTTAGTATTACGGCCCTTACAAAGTTAAGAAGAAAATGAGTGAGTTAAATTATAATAATAGTATTTTGAGAGAGATAGCCAGGTAAATCATCCAATTAATTTAGTTTTATCTGTCCCACTCACTGAGGATTTAAACGAAGGAATGCAATCGGACTCTATTGTTTTTGGAGTAACAAATCTTCGGAATTCAGACATTATGAATAATCTGGACCAGAAACTTTCACATTTGCAACAACAAGAAAGGAATGAACTTAAACAGTTATTACTTGAATATGAGCATTTATTTCCAGATGTTCCTACAAGAACAAACAAAATTTACAATGACGTTGAAATTGTAAATTCCAAACCTGTGAAACAAGACCCATACAGGATGAACCCTCTCAAACAGGAATACTTGAAAAAAGAAATTCAGTATTTCCTGGAAAATGATTTCATAGAGCCCAGTAAAAGTGACTGGAGTTCACCATGTTACGTATATGTAATTTAATTACTTGTGTGCTAGTTTTAAATTCTTTTTTTTAATTTAATTTTTGTTTCATTACATTTTATTATAATGATAATTTTCACGGGATTTGAGTATTTTCGAAAAATCACTTCTCTGTTTTGACCTGATTTGAACGTAAAAGGTATTACATTATCAGGTTTTTAGCTCACCTTGGTTGAGACGTTTTGTAAACACTACGCGAAAATTATTGGCTATTACCAAGGTCATGTTCGGCCGACGTATTAGCTGAGTTGTAAACAGCCTTTCCTTTTTAATTTATTTCCAGTGTGGGAATCTGATTCTTTGACAGGATTATTCTTGCCTACGTGATAATTGGCATTTTTTTTTTTTTTTTTTACTGCGCTGTTCAAATTAGTGATCACGTAGCCCGTCACGTGAGCCATCATGTGATCTAAAATCGCGGCTTAAAACAGACGCTCTCTAGTAGATTTATCAGTCGTATTCCTACACCTCAGAGCTCAAGGTGTTTCTATTGTTGATGTCAGCTTGTTCTGAAGTTCATCTATTTTTTGGAATTTAATAATTTATTCTCTAGAAAACTACGCAAGTGCTCTTCTTTATAAAGTTCTGGAACAAAGACATTCAGATATGTTTACACACTTGTGAAATTGTACCAGGCTGTCAAAGAATATCTTCCAGATATACTTATCAAAATTATATAATTCTCCTATGACGAAATCCTTCTTATTGCATTCATTATACTGAGAGGAACCGGAAACCGCTCTGTCTAAAGAAATGCTTTAATATCAGACTATTTCATTATAGGGAAACTAATGCGGATTTCAAACTGTTTACGTGGTGAAATCAATTTCAATGGAGAAATCAATCTTACAAAACCGTGTGATGAAACAATAATGTCTTTTTCATCAAAAAAGGGTATCCATGGTAACAGAATCCCCCAAAACATATATTTGAATAGATACATTTTATCAACACAAATCACTCTCTGGAAAACAAAATTCTATCATAATAGAGTATTATGTGGTGATTGACATGGTGGAATAGAATCAGATTTACAAACTGTACATTTTCCAAAATTTGAATCGCATATTATTCATATAGGACAAAGACATAAAAAATGATATATGCAATGAAGTTTGGAACAGAATGCCGTCCGATATTAATAATAACTCGCAGATAGGCCACAATTTATAATTACTACACTTATTATTTTTAAGATATTTTCTTTGTTTCTGCAACAAAAATTTATTCTACCAGAGAAAATGAAGATGAAATGATTACCACCTTTCAAGACTCTTCGACAGTTAATTGCAGTAGATTCACCAATGATCTGGTATCTTTCTTATATTTTGTTTCCTCAATCCGATTGACATGTAATGAACTGCAACCATTTGATCATGGACATTAGAAGGCAACATCTGGCACTCAGACATCTAAGATTAGCGTTGATCAGACAGCCTATCTGCCACTTAGCTGCGTTGTGGTGATTCTTCAGCTTCATTGACCTGGAGGGAACTTTGTAGGCCTGTATTAGTAACCCCTCCTTCTTCAGACAGTATGCCAGCAGGTTGAGGCGGTGTCCTTTTACTCCAGCTTCTCATATCGGATGACCCATATCGTGTTGTCTAAAGCAACCATCTTCTGCGGTATCTTGTTCTGCTGGTGATAACACTGATGCTCTAGAAAATGAAGATAAAATTTAGGATCTACCACTTCCCATGCTTTCCAGTAGTCATGAGAATCATTTAGAGAACCTTGTTATGATTCTGTCACGCGGAACATCTCTGGGATAAGTGCTCTCGGTGTGCAATGAATTTCTGAGGGGAGATAAGGCACTGGAAAGGCAGAATCATACTTTACCACCTGAGTTATTGAAAGATTCTCATTCACAATTCAAAGCAGGATGAGATCATTGATTTCCTCGTTTCGTACACTTGGACAAGGAATGTGTAGTTCTCTTCAATATTTTGTAGTATATTTTCTGCCAATATAGCACTGTTCTGCATGAGGTGGAAAGCGCCAGCTTTAGTTTTCCGGAGGCAACATCCGAGGATGACCCAACAGGAGAAACTCATAAGCCATGTCTAGACCTTCCTGGTCTGTGACTTCTTGTTCCAAGCATTTAGAAGCCAGATGGGATCCAAGACTAGAACAAAGAAATGTCCTTAGCATGGTGCTGACCTCTTGTTGTACTACATGGGAAGAAACTGTCCTTTCCAATATCTTGGGATTCATTAGAACACCATCAGCTAAAAGCCTAAACCTAGTGGAGTACAGAGAGTTTACTAGATATGCAACTGTTAATACCATAGACTTAATACCGTCTTTGTTTTCATCATCAGTCTCTGTAGGAAGAGACTGACAGACTCTGACCAGCTTCCATCCGATCTTATCATAGGGTATCCTAGTTAGATACTTTCCTTTTCGTCTCAATAGCTTGCATAACACACTAGCCATGTTGCTTTGAATTGGACCAGACACTTTACCCAGAAACATATTTTCAGCCGATATGAAATAATGAGGACAGCTGACTTCCTCTACCCAGGAACGCAACTTTCTCAAACACAGATCAATACAAACTAGTAAATTTTGGGGCTGCCATAGAGTTGCTGGTGTGCCCTCAATCACATAGAACATACAAGTCTTACAGTGATAACTGGTCAACACATTGTCTCCCACCTTCATTTTGATGAAGTATTTTTTGATCATTTTTAGTAATACATAACATTTGTATTGAGTTGAGTTGAATTGCAAGACTAGTATTTTCTCCCCATACGATAAGGATATTTTCCATTCAATGTGTCTCTCAGGGCTTAATTGTTGCCCTACTGGCACAAGTAGTGCCCCTGACTGTTGAATGATGGAAACTGTTTCTTGTGATGGCCAGTTGTGTTTTCTGTGTCGTATTAACCACTCATAAGCTGTATAAGGCCATGTTGGGTCCCAGAGTGCTTTCACTTGATCTTCAGAATAGCCTTTACCGTGAAATGCACTGGCAGGTCCATGATGTTCATGAGAATGCGCAGATTTCATAAGTCTGTGAGCACTGTACAGAACAAATCCACCATACCTATCTAACATTAGCCAGCCTGTCTGTAGAATACGCACCGGAACTGACGCATCCCTGCGCACGCTTTGTAACTCGACATACCCTGGCAGTGTGGTGCCATCCGTAATTGTGAGAAGTTGTCGAGGACCAGGCTCCCAGGACCGGAGATCCTGTAGCACTGTAAATAAGTCCACACGTAAAATCGTATCAGTATCTGATTTTAATCCCCAAAAAATTGTCGCCTCCACTTGACTGCCGAAGACAAGAAAGGTATGGTTAACACGAACCAATGCCTCTGTTTCAAGCTTCTCTGTCTGTATCCACATTTCAATTCTCTTCCAGAGAGATTTCTCTCCTAGTCCTGTTGTATCCAGTACTCTTGTTAGCTTTAAAGAAACCCCCTCATAATAATCAGGAACATCCATGTTGATATCAGTCTGAAATATCGTGATAGCTACAGTGACTTAAAATCTAGAAATTTTTACATTTATCTAGTCGTTAAACAGATTCTCGAAAATGACTTAAATCATGCTCCATTGCTGTTTTATTTCACCACTACCTCACCTGCAAAAAGATAATTAAATACATAAACTACTGTTACATATATGTAATTAAATTGCTTGTGTGTTAGTTTTAAAATTCTTTTTTATTTTATTTTTGTTTCATTACATTTTATTGTAATGAATATTTTCATCGATTCGAAATTCTTTCTCAGTAATTCGATATTTTCTTTTACTAAATGTTGTTTATCTAAGACGTAAAACGTGTTACATGAGAATTATTTTTAGTTAACCTGGTTCGTCTTAGGTTGGGAAGTTTGTAAACAGGCAGTTAAAATGATTGGTCACTATCAGGGACATACTTTGATTGCGTGATCACCATGTGTAAACAACGTTTTTTTATCATTGGTTCTTAAGTGGGGCTACACTGGCGTACGTGATAGATTTCTTGTAGTAAGAGACCACATGACCCATCTCGCGAGACTTGAAATGATGTTTTTGGGGTTTAAATACGCATTCTTAATATTCTTCTGGCAGAGTCGTTTTAACATCTTGAAGGAACAAGGTGTTTCTTTTTTATTTGTTGCCAGATTGTTTGTTTTTCATCTGACTTTTGGATTTAATAATTTATTCTCCTGGAAACTCAACAAGTTGACTTTTTTAATAAAAAATTCTGAAAGATATTCATGGAAATTTATTCTGGAATTATTCGGAAACAAAAACTGTGATTCAATTGAGGAATTGTTGATATTCGTACATTGGACCACATCTGACGTCATCGCCTTCCATATTTGTGTGTCGTCGAGATTCGAACTTGGATTCTAATAGAACTATTTAGTGATAGGACTTGTGTTTTTCATTCTTAGGATTAAATTTTGGATTATATTCACAAACCGTAAGTCTTATTTACCAATTTTTACATTGTTTTCTAGGGAAATAAATTATTTTGTTAAAATATACAAAGCTTGTTGATTTCACTATTTTCTTCTGTTACATTTGTACGAGCCTATACGTAACACTACTACTACTACTGCTACTACTACTACTACTACTACTACTACTACTACTACTACTACTACTAATAATAATAATAATAATAATAAGAAGAAGAAGAAGAAGAAAAAGGATTGTGTTGATCATAAAAATTAAAATTAAAATGGATATAATGTATATAAGAAATATATTATTTCCCTAATAACGTGCATTTTTATAGTTCTTGATGTTGTAGATATTATTTTTTTAAAGTTCTTGTGGCGGTTTTAGTCATAGTTGTAGTTGTATAATATCAGCAGCAGTAGTTGTAAAATTATTGCTATATTTCCATCGGTTCACATGTTTTTACCAAGTAAAACCCATCAAAAATACTGTCATACAAAAGAAATTAACGAATATGTAATCATTCATTCATTCATTTAAAAACTTGCACTCGTCGGAACATACGATTTTATCTTCTTGTTGTTTTCTCTTGAAGTCACTAAAGTAGCGTTAGTGTTTAGCAACAATTATCTGAACATATTGATTTTAATTAACTCAAAGTTCCGATAGTATGGTAATTTTTATCTTTTGCATCAAAGCTTTTTTGTAGGTCGTCCAAAAGTCATGAAAGTGATGTTTGCGGAAGAGAATGATATGTTACAAGAAAGTTTCATCAGAAATACTCGACTTGTGAAAAATTTTGTACAACTTGATTCCTTAATTTATTTTGAGCGAGAAAATTAAAAACAAAATGTGAAAGACGTAGATATTAAATAATAAATAAATATTATTCTTAAAAAGTTACAGATGATCGTTGTGTTATTTGTACAGAAATAGTAGATTATGCAATATGCTATCAATAATTTTAGAACCATATCTTACCAAGATGTGTGCATTTGCATATATCCTAACATACAATTTGTTCTTGGTATGACCTCTCAAAATACATAAATAACAGCAATGAAATGACTAATTCGTTGGTTTTTTTCTTTACTTTATTCAATTATTTGTCTTCTTCGTTTCTTCTTTCCTTTCTTCCTTTATCCTGCTGCCATTTTCTTGCATCCATCATTATTTTGTCCTAATTTCATTATTTTTATTCCTTCCATAATTTTCACAATTGATCTTAATCACTAAAATGTAGGTAGCACGATGAACAGCAGTGATAAATCAGTTAGCCTTAAGTAATAGCTGGTACGGAATACACTGAGAAAAGTTTTGTAATGGATGTAAAGAGACTCAACAGGGTCGAAGAACTTGTTTAGTATTTAACAAACTCTCGGCGACATAAAAATAAATCATCTTCTCACCGTCTCTCTTCAGACAATGGATAGTTAGTTCTATAATTTCAAAATAGCATGAAATTATGTTTATATAAAGGGCACCGACTGACAAGGAGCGGGAAGGAGATGGGGGACATCTTCGCTAGCCAAGGTTTCGATGTGTTAACCCTATCTACACCTTGGGGATCGAACAGATATTTGAGTGCTGTCCTAGCGAAATCAATTTGATTTCATGAGTTGCCTCCCTTAGAATGTAATGCCAACTAACCAATAGCGTGCAACAACGGTAAATTGGACATCGGTAGAAAAAGGTGGAAGCAATTGATTTTAAAAGGATACTTTGTAAATTTAACATCGAAGTATGACTACGTAACAGAGAGAAGCCATTGCAGGTTTATTTGAGTGAAAGGAACTTGTACAAACACGAACCGGCAATGAAACATTGCTCATTTATGAGTCCATTCAAGTTGTGTGCTCTCCTTGTTTCGATCATTTTGGAACAGTGTTCAGATTTGAAAAGCTTAATTTTGATTGGGTGCAGCGGCAAGCCAACGCATCCAATGAAATTCACAGAACCGAAGTACAGAAATATCTGTTCGATAAGCCAAGAAGAAGATAGGGATAACTTGTCGGAAACTTGGCTAGCGGAGATGGAATGGGGGACTGCAAATGGACAGAATGAAAGACCGACTAACAAACGTCAGTAACCTTCAGTTTTCTTACGATAAGAAACGTGAAATATATTGCCTACGATAGTTACAAGTAAAGTGCAGTCAACAAAGTGTTCATCAATTTTTAAAGAAAATAAATGGATCCACACATCATGCTAAGTTACATATCTAATATGTAAATCCCAGTAAGAGATTTTGCATTATTTTCTTCTGAATTTTACATCCAAATATGCCTTACTATTAGTAGTATAAACAATAGCTATATCAATTCACCAGTCCAACCATCATCTAATTCTTAAATTTTATTTACAACGACTCCCCCTGCTAACGCACGGAAACTGTGATAAACTTAAATCAATATGACAACGTTGATATGACTAGAGATATAATCTTACTGATATATTTGTTTTCAATACTAATGTATACACTAATTCATCCTTATCTGACATCTGAAAAAGTAGACAGGAAAGTCGAATTTGCGTATGTGTGTCCTCTGGGTTGATGTATGTTTTAGTTGCCTCAAATTACGAAAGTAAGATGGAAACGCCTGTGAGGGAAAGTCTCTTGTGGGTAATTGTTATCTGTACAGTCATTTCTGAGTATACTAATATTTCTAAGTTGTAAAATATCAAATAGAGTTTTGTATGGTGTAAATTTCTAAGTTATCGAATAGAGAATATTGGTATTTTTATGTTACTGAATAGAAAATATCGGTATTTCAAAGTTATTTAATAGAGTTTATTGTTGTAACTGTAAAATATCGAATATAGTATACGGGCACTCTGGCATGTTACTCTATTCTAAAACTCTCTGTTACGAAAAGTACTCAATAAGTTTGTTAAATTGTTAAAGTACAATTTTAAATAACACCAAAGTTGCTGCCAAAATTTTTGATTTTTTAAAATTTGTATGTCTATGTTGTGTATATTGTATTTGGATTGCTTTTGGTTTAATTTAATGACCATTACACTCTAGCCAGCAGCTCAGGAATACATACCAGTATAAATAAGAATTACCATCTCTCCACAATATTTCCGTTTGTACTATAAGATTTCAGTGCAACACAGCGAATACAATAACACACAATTTTCAACTTGAATATTTTATCCACACTTAACATACTATGAATATTTTATCCACACTTAACATACTATGAATACTTTATCCACACCTATCATACTATGAATATTTTATCCACACTTAACATACTCGAAAGCTTAGTATATTCTATTCAGCAGCTTAGAAGTACATACCAGTATATATAACAATTAACAGCTAGAGACTTTCCTTCACAAGTAATTCTTACCTTATTGATACATATGATTCTGTTTGTACATGGTAACATATCTATACTGTTAGTTGATGGATGGAATATAAATATATATATATATATATATATATACATATATATATATATATATATATATATATATATATATGAGTAGCAGAGGATCAAATTCAGACAAATGCAAAATAAATTTTTTGATACTTCAATATGAAGGGATTATTTATAAGCAAGAATAAGTCTATCAATATTAACGTAACACAGCTTAGAAGACCGGTATGGTCTGTTCTACATAATATTCATATCTTAAAATTCTCTATTCAGTTACATATACCAGTATAATCTATTCAGTTGCTTTAGAAATACTACTGTGCTTAAAAGTACATCTGAGAAAAGATAACAGTTCCCAACAAGAAACTCTATATACATATATACACTTACTCTCTGCATGCCAGTTTACTCCATTCGTTATTCTACAGCTTACACACCATACAATACTATGTTCAAGATCTTCAATAACTTAGACACACCAGTATATTCTATTCGATAATCTCTTGCTAATACAGTATAATCTATTCAATAGCCTAGATCTACCAGTATACTCTCTTCAATAACTTAGACATACTAGCATACTATTTTTTAAATATTCTACAACTAATACCGTATACTCTACACATTAGCGTACATATTTCAGTATACCAGTGCTCTATTCAATAGTTTAAAAATACCTATATACTGTTTTCAACAGCTTAGAAATTCACACAATACAATACTATATTTTATATTTTATGACTTAGAAATACAAGGACCCGCTGCGTGTAAAACCCGAGTCAAATGAAATTTTGCAATCAAGATGAAATGATACCAATGAGAAATTAGAAGAAAGTAAGAGGCAACGACGTGCCCTATCGCGTCTCTCACGAGCTGAAGTGTTAGCTCAAATCCATGCCAGCGATTTCGAAAACGACATTAGTGAGCCTGAATCAACACTCCCCACTTCTGCCATAAAACGAAAAGTCCAGATTCACGCCGAAAGAAATTTGTTTGGTCCCAAAAATTATTACCACATTTGAGAGACGCAAAAATGCATTTCTAGAAAATTTAGAACGACGGCTTACACCTACACAGTGAAATTTAAAGAGTTCAAGTAGGGTGTGCAAAATTTAGTAAAAATATAAATTTTCTAATCAAGATGAAACTATCACATGTTTCCAGGGAGAAAACAGATACCAAGCAACAATGGCGATTCGTGCCACCCAACAGTCTCCAAAAAGTGTTGGTAGAAGTTCATGCTAGAGATCTTGAAGAAGACATGATTGTTTCATATCCAACGCCATTTACATCCACCATATAGAAAGATCGAGAGGGTGAGAGAGAAAAACTGTGGTAAAACCGATATGCTGACAGACCAACCAAGATGAGCCAAGAAAGAAACTCGTTCGGTAACTATTGAAGAAGTTTTTAATATTTGCAATTACAATAGTTGTCATGTCTTTGTACGTACTTTTGATAAAATGTCCACAAAGAATATCTTGGTACACGAATGCTAACGCACACATATGATATGATGTCCAAAATTCAAAGGAATTTTCTCTTCTTGTGGAATCAGTTCTTTTAACAGTACTTGAATATCGACTAAGTTTTGAACAGTATAACTGACTTTTTCCACGGCTTTTGGTGTAACATAAAATAATGCCTATGCTTTAGCGTTTTTACCATTGCAGTGCAGACGGGCTAGAGAGTGAATTTGCAATCCTGTGTTGTGTACTGTACCATTTTTCTTGGCACACTAAATACTGAACTGTAACATTATTAGTTCGCCTTTTCAAACTGACAAACATTTTCTTACGTAGTCATTTTGACATGCACACAAACGTAGGGAGAGAGACAAGTGCTGAACTATTGAATCACAGTTTTGTTTTCAAACCAGTTAATTTGGGGTTTGCATTAATGGAGATTTCTAGTAAAGTTGCAAGTGTGTGCGTGTTGTGGAAAACGGCAAAAATTGGATTGAAACTTTTCTTGTAATACTTGTAAAGTGTAGATCCTGTGCAAGTGTCAAAAACTAAAGTCACATAACTTTCTATGACTTGTAGACATTTCGACTTTGTACAATGTGAAGTATCACAAACCATTATCACAAACAGAAGTTGAACATAGGGGATTGACAGTGGTTGTTTAGATGAATCCAGCAAACTTCAAAACCCACTTACTGTCCTGTACTTTGGTCTTAGGAGAGAGATCACCTTTTTAGCTGTAACAGCAGTGGTATAGCAGTAGGAGACATCATCGCTGCTGTCGAAGAAGAAGTTCTTTTAGAAATGGGTTTACGATGTTCATAAAAAAATCAAATTAGGAAACACGAGTGTTAAATCAGGGTTGGTAGGTAACGTGGTCAAAGACAAAGTAGAAGTGACAGAGAAAAGATATTGTTGTCAAGCAGTGTGTTTTTCTGGAGAACGTACGCGTCCTAACAGCACAGTACCTTCTCTCTCTTGATGACAAAAGTTGTATTTCTTTATTGTGGCTTTTTGTTTTGCTGTAGGTTTTGAATCGAAGGGTCGTCAATTTCCAAGTTACATACGATAGAACGACACAGAAAAAGAGATAATCCCAAGAAAGGCTTGCAGAATGAATAGAGACTCCAAAAAAATTCTATTGTATGGATACAAACATTTATTCAAGTATATACATGGGATCGATGGTCTGTGCTGTGGTCTAAGTACTATCCGTTTAATACATAAAAATTGGACATGCAACACACATATTTACAAGTTATAACATATTCATCTCTATATCCCAATGCAAAATACTTTACACATTTCTCTTTGCTCAACGCATTCCATTTTTAAACTCCCAAATCCCGTTTACACCATGATCGCTCCATACTTCAGAGTCCTTATACAAATCATATGTATCATTCCTATACTCCTCACGTTTATCCTTGTAAATCCTGTACATATTTCTTCCCCATGTACTACTGGTAGCCATAAACATTCGCTATCTTTTCTCTTCCACACTTTCTAAAGGATAACACACTGCATTAAATCTATCTTTCAAAGCAATCAGTCTTTCAAATCGTTGACTTGCTTTTCCATCACACGTACTTTTCCCACCATAGAAATCATCCTGGGAAATCTTGCCAATTACAATTGAAGCAATGTTGTCTATGCTATCTTCTATTCATTTCTCTTTGAATCATTCTCCAAGTAAATTAAGTCTTTTTCTCCAACATTAGCATTTACATGTAAAACTTGTAATCATTTCTCTCAGTTCAGTTGGAAGGAAGCTTTTTGATCTTTTCCAATAGATCATCACTCCTCTTGTTTGCATAGTCACTATTTTCATTCCACAACGACTTCCATATTGGTCTTGTACTTGTTATCATCCAGTTCCATTATCTCGTTTGATAAAAACTTTCCATTTTGAAAAGTCTAACAGTACTTTCTTCATTCTGATATCTATGACAAGAAAATTCACCAACAAACATTGTCTTTGATGTAAGCTGTAGATCCTTTCACTTTAAGCTTCTTAACAGGACTGAAGAATCTTTCGACTGAAAGCCCTTTAGATTCACTCAACTTCATATCAGCAACTCTACTGTTAAACTCTAATTCAGTTACTGTTTTAACATCAAATTCTAACTTTACTTCCTCATGCTCTTCACAAAACAAATACTCGATATCGTTCTTCTACTTCTACTTCATAACGTGCACGTTGAAGTAAATCTTCAAACAACAGAATATATCTACGAATTTCTCCAGTAAACTCAAAAGGATACCTGGAAAGCATATAATGTTGTTCTTGAGCTGTCAAATCTAGATGTTTCCAGTCATGTACATCTTTCCTATGTTCGTGTAACCAACAAGCTACACACATCTTCGTAAGCGTCCAAAGTCGATGAATCGTCACGAATCTTTTCTTCAGACAGAGATAGAAAAGTATCGATATGAAAGCGCGACGCTTTTACCAGAATAAGTCCCTCTTGCAAATTTAAATATGTAGTGGTCATCTGTCTTTGAGAAAAAAAATAACTCCACCAGACTCCATTGAATTTGAGGTTCTACGTACTCGTCGTCGTATCCTGACTCAACAAATCACTTAACCAACTTTTCACTGCACGGTTTATTGTTTTGAAACTGCCATAATCTTTCTACGCCAGAATCTCTCCACAATTCACTGTCTTTTTATAAATCACATATTGCACTTCTCTCGGTAACTCTTTGCAAAGAATTCAATATCATAATGTTAGTCCAACACCTTATGGTGATGTTCTTGCAATTTCATTCAGCAACTGACATAATGTCTTATAACGTTTAGAATCACAATCTAATGTAGGGTAACAGCAGAATCTCTTTACATCAGCTACTGTCCAAAACTCTAAACCAGCGATTGTTCATATTCCTACCACGTGACTTTCCAAATTTAATTCTGCACAAGGTAAACACCATCGTCAAGGATTTATCTAGCTTACTGTTGTAATCACATTTGTGACTTCCATTTTGCCACCATCTTAGAAATGTAAGAACGATATATGATCTCACGGATTTCATAACGTAGAGGTAATACAGAAGTCCATTTTGCCGAAGTCGTCTTGAAAACTACATTCAGCTCTATTATGAAACCAATTTATTGTTCCTACGTATTCAAATGTTCCATCATTCTTCCAAATATATTCTATCACATCTTGTTCTAAATCTTCTGCTTCTTCTTTTGGACCTTGTAACACATGCCAATGTAATCTTATGTTCATCACCATGGAATCTAATACATGCAATATATATTTTCACAATGATGACTCAGCATAACTAATGACAAAATTTATACACGTCTTAGCACAGCAACGGGTGGCTTTACACAAATCATATTTGTTGAATCTTAAGGGAACATTCGCTTGAATCTTTTCTTGATCTGCTCGTAAATAGCCCACAAGGAATCTGCTGGCAAATGAAATCCCCAGAACGAAGTCATTATCACCCACCCACCACATGGCGCCCAAAATTCAAAGGAAACAGATCTTTTAAAAGGTTTTGGTAATTTTCCAAGGTCTTAACACTGTCATTGACCTCTTTCCACTGAATCTGTTACTAGTAAGCGTGGGGGGTGTGATCGAGCTACAATGGGAATTTAACATGGGGTTTGGGACTATCGAGCGACAATGGGAGTTTAACATAGGCTTGGGCCTATCTAGCGACTATGGGAATTTAACATGGGCTTTGGACCTGTCTAGTGACAAGGGGAATTTAACGTGGTGGGTCTGTCTAGCGTCAATCGAAAATTTAACATGATGGGCCTGTCTAGGGACAATGGGAAATTACTATTGTGGTACCGTATAGGGACAATGGGAATTTAACATGGTGGGACCGTATAACCTCAAGAGGAAATTAGCATTGTGGGTCCGTTAAGCCTCAAGAGGAAATGAACATGGATGGGAACATTGAGATCCAAGACGTCACGGCAATGGGAACAGTGTTACAAGTGGCTGACCCCCATTTGGGTTACATAGTAACATTGCTAGAAGTGGCTGATTCAGATTGCACACGTGTGTAATAGGTACCTGTTGCATAATGACTACATCCTTATATCCGAGATTTATATATAAACCATTACCTAGATCTGACATTATGTTGTTCATAAATTTGCATAATTGTAATGATGCATTAAATAGCTATAATCAAGGAAAAGACCAACGTCAAAATGGATGTGACTAAAAGTAACGCGAAAATTACGAAATTTGTCCCAGAATTTAATGGAGAGTAAACATACCCCGGAACATTAGATTACATTTGTTTAGACTAAAATGGATAAACCTAGTATCTATTTATAGCCACAACTTTTATAAAAGTCCTATCGATAAACCTAGTATCTTTTTAGCCATAATTTATTGGAAAGTCCTATGGAAAATCCCACTATCTATTTATAGCAACAACTTGTTGAAATTCCTTTGGTAAACACCGCTATTTATAGAGACAAGTTGATGAAATTTCTTTTTTTGAAAACCCCACTCTCTATTTATAGCTACAACTTGTAAATCTTCTGGAAAAGAAAACCCTTTTATTTATTGTCTTATCTTGTAGGAAAGTCCTATGGAAAATACCAGTATCTATTTAAAGCTTCAACTTGCTGAAATCTTATGGATATACCTAAGTCTATATTTATAGTCTCGAAATTTCTAGCTTCAATGACGTCAATGTACTGGATACTAGGGGAAAAGTGGCAACATTGTTGTAAGTGTCTGACCTCAATCGGGCGGCTACCAAGTAACGGTGTTGCAAGGGGCTGACCTGAATACGAGCAACTGAAGGTACGTATGTGAAATGAATTTGATAGGTACTAGGGTTTATAAGGACAAACACAGCATAGACATACACATACATATAAACTTACACAAACAAACAATCAGACCAATCAGGGAAGGGTGAAAAGCAAATTGCATATAATCTCACAAACCTACTATCCCTCACACCACAAAAAATACTATCCATCACACCAAATATAACATTCAACACCCATTAAACACACTATCCAATGCGCCTTAGTATTAGTATATAATTTAAATCTTACACTAGGCAAGTCAGAAATGGAAAAAGGCTAGTATCTATTTATAGTCACAAATTGTAGGAAAGTCCTATCGAAAAACCCTAGTGTCTATTTATAGTCAAACTTGTAGGAAATTCCTTTGGGAAAACCTAGTATTTATTTTTAGCCATAATTTGTGGTAAATTCATATGGAAAAACCAAGTATATATTTATAGCTACTACTTGTGGAAATTCCTATGGAAGAACATAGTATCTATATTTTGATACAACATGTGGAAATTCATTTGGACAAACCTATTATTTATTTATAGCTACAACGTGTGTGAAATCCTATGGAAAAAACTAGTATCTATTTATAGCCTCAACTTGTATGGCAATCCTTTCACAAACTCCAGTATATATTTATAGCCTCAAAACTTGTCTGATAATCCTATTAAAAAAAAACAGTACCTATTTAAAGCTACAACTTGTGGAAAATTCCTATGGAAAACCCAAGTATATATTTATAACCTCAAAAAGAACCAGTGTTGCAAGCGGTTGACCTCATTCGGGCGACTACTAAATAACAGTGTTGCAAGTGGCTGACCTCAATACGCACTTCTGTAGGTAGGTAGGTGAAATTAATTTTTATAGGGACAAAATGGTTTTATAGGGACAAAGAGTTTTATGGGGACAAACAAAGACCTACACACACATACACACACTCCAAACGCCCTGTGTTCGCTTAGAATGTAAAAGAAGGAGATAAAATCTCACAAAATATAATATCTCTTACACCACAATAAATACTATCCATCACACCACTGTGCTATCCAGCATATCATATTCTCTATCCAGAATACCATGTGCTCGCTTAGAATGTAAGAGAAGGGGATGAAATCTCACAAAATATCTATCCTTACACCACAAAATTACTATCCATCACACCACTATATCATCCAACATCCCTATTTTACACAAATCCCATGCACACACTGTCACAAGAAGTCTGTTTTAGCTTAGAGTCTAAGAGAAGAAGATGAAATCCCACAAAAATACTCACATACATTATATACCATCCAACATCCAATTATGCACTCTACCCAAAACGCCATGGGTTAGTTTAGAATGTAAGAGAAGAAGAAATCTCAAAAGCATAATATCCAAAACATCACTATACTATCCTTAACCCCTTACACACATAACACCTTGTGTTAGCTTAGAGTAAATGAGAAGGAGATGAAAGCAAACGAAACATACTCACACACCTTATATAACATCCAACATTCCATAAAATACTACCCATTACACCATCTACTCCATCTATCACCTAACACATCATCCAAAAATGTCCTGTGTAAGAGAAGGAGATGAAATCTCACAAAATATACTATTTCTTAAACGACAAAAATACTTTCTATCACACCATCTATGCCATCCAGCATATCATACTCACTATCCAAAATGCTTGTGTTCGCTTAGAATGTAAGAGAAGGAGATAAAATCTTACAAAATATCTATCCCTCACACCACAAAAATACTGCCTATTACACCACCTATACCATTCAGTATATCATACTCACTATCACTATCCAAACGCCCTGTGTTAGCTTAAAATGTAAGAGGAGATAAAACAAAATCTTACAAAGTATACTATTCCTTACATTACAAAAAATACTATCTATCACACCCACTATACCATCCAAGTATATCATACTCACTATCCTATAAAGAACGTCCGGTGTTCGCTTAGAATGTAAGAGAAGGAGATGAGATCCCACAAAACATACTCTCACAAAACATACTCTCCCTTTCCCCACACACTATCCAAAACAACGTCCTGTGTTAGCTTAGAATGTAAGAGAAGGAGCTGAAAGAAAACATAAAATACACTATCCCTGGAACCTCAAAAATATTATTCATCACACCACCTATACCATAAAACATCCCTTTACCATCCAACACTCATATACACACAATCAAAAGCATCCTGTGTTAGCTTAGAATATAAGAGGAGATAAAATCTCACAAATTATTCTATCCCGTACATTAGAAAAAATACTATTCATCACACCATCTATATCACCCATCACTCCACTCACGAGCTGAACTGTTAGCTCAAATCCAAGCGAGCGATTTCGATGACGACATGAGCGAGTCTGCATAAATGTTCTCCCCATCTGTTACAAAACCAATGGAGTACTGATTCAGCCCCAAAGAAATTCGTTAGGTCCTTAAAATTATTGGCACATTAGAGAGACCCAAAAATGCAATTCCAGAAAATTGAGAACGAAGGCTTACATCTGCACAGTAAAAGTTATAGAGTTCAAGTAGAGTAGTAAAACTTAGTCAAATTAAAGTGTGTAATCAAGATGAAACGATTACACTTTTCGAAGGAGGAAGCAGACACCAAATGACTATAGAGATCCGTGTCACACAATACTTTTCAAATGTGTTGGAATAGGTTTGTGCTAGCGAGCTTGATGATGATACGATTGTCTCATATCCAACACCATTTGCGTTCACTGCAGAGTGGAATCTAGAGGTTCAGAGAGGAAAAAAACGGTGGTACGTCTGAGAGGATGACAGAACGAACAAGACCATCGAAGAAAGAAATTCGTTTGGTACCTCATGAAGATTATTTTTACAATCTAGTAGCACCAAACGTGACTTCCAGAAAAATTGAAAACGATGACCCACACATACACGGTGAAATTAAATGGTATGAGTCAATAGTTGCTATGTCTTTGTGTAAATGTTCGTATTAAATTTTGGTACAAACGATATGAGTGTAAGCGAAAGCACATATACACGTGTTGATGCGTTGGGTGACAGTAGAACGGACAGTGACTTCGTCTGCAGATAGTCTTTTCAGAGATGGGCAGACATAATTAATATTACTGAAAGAAAGAAAGAAAGAAATACAGGACACAATTTTTGGTTCCTTTATTTTTTGCCGTATTATAGGATAAAGATAATTAAGACTATCATGCATTCTATGTGAGAAATGTTCATTGCTTTCATTCATTCATCAATTTCATAAAAAGATAGTGTTATATTTATTGTCGACTAACTGCAAGTAACATTTGCTGTATATCCCCAGTTTAAGAGATGTCATGTTTGCCAGCACACGCTACAAAAAATATAGCGAAGTTTTTCACAAAACTACGAACTTCACCCACAGAAAGTTTTGTTCTAATGCACTCTTAAGCAACGGAGAGAAAAATAGGACAAACATTGTTACATTTTTCTGACCGCATGTTTTGGTTTTAGAATCAGGGTTTTACCACAGGCTGGGTCATACAGTGCAGTTATACTCGCATTATTGTTAAAAAAAAAAGCCATGTATTTGTTTCCTTTCTGAAAAACGAGAGATCTAATATTAGAACATTTTTTCCTTGACATATTGCGGTGCCAGAATAGGATCAAGCTAAGATACCTGAAGTGTGCAAGTTCTAGTCAACTTAAGATATTGTATCATCCAACGATATACTTATGAAAATAAATCGTTCAACAATTTTTAGGGTGAATTTTTTTGATAAAATTTGCATGACAAATGGAACAGTTCATGTAATTATTGCGACTTCTGATCACATTGTTGGAGAGGATCTTAAAACGGGGACAGATACCATTAGGATTTCAAACAAAATTATTATGAGAGAGAGAGAGAGAGAGAGAGAGAGAGAGAGAGAGAGAGAACATATTATTCCTATTTTTTTAAAAAAATATCACGACACTTACGTTTGTTTTTATGGTATATTTTCCTCAAGAAAGTTTCAAAGAAACATACATTCCACTTAGAAAATCATATCCAACAGACAAATCCACATTTTAAAATACCACAAGAGTGAACTAAAGATGTAGACGACTAAAAAGTGCCCACAGAATAGTTCATCCAAACAAACCGTAATGTATTTTGCAATAAGATTGACAATTTCCATGGGACCGCCCTTGGTACGATTGTTCGTTTGTTAGTTTTATTTTTTTTTTAAATATTTTTTTAATTGTAAATCGTCTAGCGGTGAGGCACAGAAAAACGCGGCCTATGTCAATTCGAAACGAACGCGGTAAGAAAATAAATCTAGCCAATGAAATCACTTATGACGAGAGACGCATCGTTTTGTTCTGAGGTTGTGTGACCAAATTATTGCCTAGTCTCTAGCGTTTGCAGGGTAGACAGGCTATCTAGAGTGTCAGTTGGCAATGCTTATGTTGTGTATTGTGCCATTTTTCTTACCACACTATGTACGGAACGGTGACAAGTATTGGTTCGAGTTTTGAAATGGACACCCTTTTCTTGATCTCACTTAGACATTTTGATACTCATACCCACACTTACATCGGTAGAGAGAGAAGGGTTACAGTATTGAGTAGCTGTTTGTTTCTTTCAAACTAGTGAATTTGGGGTTTGTATGAAGTAAAAAAGCTAAAGTTCAGTTAGCTTCAAGGATGATGGCCAAGCTGCCTATCCATTGATGCATGTGTTTTCATAGGAAGAAGAAATATCACCTCTAAAACACAAAGATACAAGGCAATCATGATTAGAATGAGCACATTGACAGAAAACTGTACTGTGTCGTCTTCGGAATCACTGGCATGTATTTGAGCTAACACTTTAGCTCGTGTGTGTGTGTGTGTGTGTGTGTGTGTGTGTGTGTGTGTGTGTGTGTGTGTGTGTGTGTGAGGCGATACAGTACGATGTTGCCTCTAACTTTCTTCTAGTTTTTCACTGGAATGGTTTCATCTTGATTGCCAAAATTTTCTTTTAACTAGGTTTCACACGCAGCAGACCCCTGTATTTAGGGGCAAGTGTCTTGGAGTCAAAATATTCATTCAGCTGTCAAGCAGTCAAGAAAATGGAAGAGTTTACACAAGTCGACCTGCTGGTCAAAGATTTGCTAAGAGTCATACGAAAACATAGTTCACAGACGAAAGAGTCAACAAAATTTACCTTCTGGTCGATGATTTGACGAGAGTCATAAGAAAGTTTATAAGTGCTGATGAAGTTTGCTAAATCTGTCAGAAGAAAGGATATTGGTCTACAGCATGCCCACTTCTTCCAAGAAAGAGAGACACAATTCAAGATACCTGTTATCGTTGTCAGGAGAAAGGACACTGGGCTTCAGAGTACCCTAAGAAACGAGAGAAGAAACAAGAGGACAAAGAGCAGAGGCGTTCAGAAGAAGAAGAAATGATGATGAGGAGAAACGTGTGCCATTGAAGAGATGGAAATGGAAAAATGGACAATTTGAGCGAATGTGTTGACCTTGATGTAATGTAATATTTTGTTGTAACTTATAACAGGGAATATAACAGAAAGAACACGTAAGTGTCTCTTGGTCTTATTTTTTTATAATAATGATTGTGAGTTTTGTTTTTATTGAATATATATATATATATATATATATATATATATATATATATATATATATATATATATATATATATATATATATGCTCTTTCACCTCTCTCTATTCCTCTGGGTTATGTTTTAGTTAGAATTGAAATGGAAGGGATGTTTTCCTTCACGTACGCACTTTAGGCATGCAAACGGAAAAATTTGTCAGTCTGTTCACACAACATTGTTGTGTCTTGCACTTTTAAACTTTAGATAAATACTCACACACGCAGACACTGACACCACAGAATGATGGATAGAGGAGTTTTGCACAGTGTGTACAAGGAGTGTTGGATGGCAATGGGATGTTGGATGGTATAGTGGTGTGATGGATAGTATTTTAGTGGTGTAAGCGATAGTAGATTTTGTGAGATTTTATCTCCTTCTCTTACATTCTAAGCGAACACAGGGTATTTTGGATAGTGAGTATGATGTACTGGATGGTATAGTTGGTGTGATGGACAGTATTTTTGTGGTGTAAGGGATAGATATTTTGTGAGATTTCATCTGATTCTCTTACATCTAAGCTAATACAGGACGTCTGTGCTAGTGTGTATATGGAATGTTGGATGGAATTGGGATGTTTTATAGTATAATTAGTGTGATGGATGATATATCTGTGGTGTAAGGGATAATATATTTTGTGGGATTTCATCTCATTCTCTTAGATTCTAAGTGAACACAGGGCATTTTGGATAGTGAGTATGATATGTTGGATGGTATAGCTAGTGTGATGGAAAGTATATTTTGTGGTTTAAGGGATATATATTTTGTAAGATTTCATCTGATTCTCTTACATTCGAAGCTAACACAGGACTTTTTGAGACAATGTGTCGGGTGGTAGATGGTGTAGATGGTGTAATGGAAAGTATTTTAATGGATGTTGGATGGTATATAAGGTGTATAAGGGTATTTTTGTTTTCTTTCATCTCCTTCTCTTTCACTCCAAGTAACACGGGACGTTTTTTGAATAGTGTGTGATGTCACGGTTGGTATAGATGGTGTAATGAATTGTATTTTTATGGGGTGTTGGATGGAATTGGGATGTTGGATGGTATAGTGGTGTAATGGAAAGTATTTTTATGGGGTGTTAGATGGTATATAAGGTGTGTGAGAGTTTGTTTTGTTTGCTTCCTACTCCTTCTCTTACACTCTAAGCTAACACAAGGTGTTGTATATGTAAGGGGTATTGATGGTATAGGTGATGTTTCGGATATTATGTTTGTGAGATTTCTTCTCCGTCTCTTACATTCGAAGCTAACCCATGGCGTTTGGGATAGAATGTATAATGGGGTGTTGGATTGTATATAAAGTATGTGAGAGTATTTCTGTGGGATTTCATCTTCTTCTCTTACACTCTAAGCTAAAACAGACCGCTTGTGATAGTGTGTGCAATGGGATGATAAATATAATAAAAATGTTGGATGATATAGTCGTGTAATGGAAAGTATTTTTTGTGGTGTAAGAGATAGTATATTTTGTGAGATTTCATCTGCTTCTCTTACATTCTAGGAGAACACAAGGCATTTTGGATAGTGAGTATGATACGCTAGATAGTATAGTGGTGTGATGGATAGTCTTTTTATGGTGTAAGGGATAGTCTATTTTCTGAGATTTCATCTGCTTCTCTTACATTCTAAGCTAAAAGGCAAGAATTTTGGGATAGTGTGTTTAGGGGGTGTTAAATGGTGTAGTTGATGTGATGGATAGTATTTTTTGTGGTGAAAGAGATAGTCTATGTTGTGAAATTGCATCTTCTTCGTTTACATTCTAAGTTAACACATGACGTTTGGAGTGTGTGTGTGTGTGTGTGTGTGTGTGTGTGTGTGTGTGTGTGTGTGTGTGTGTGTGTATTTCTGTGTCTTTGTTTGTCCCTATCAAACTCCCTTTGTCCCTACCAAAACGCTTTTGTCCCTATAAAATTCATTTCACCTACCTACCTATAGTAGTACGTATTGATGTAAACCACTTCCAAAACTATTACTTAGTAACCGCCCAATTGAGATCAGCCACTTGCAACACTGTTATTAAGTACCCGCCCAATTAAGTTCAGCCACTTGCAACACTGGTTCGTTTTGAGGCTATAAATATATACATAGTTTATCTCATAGGAATTTCGACAAGTGGGAGCTATAAATAGATGCCGGGTTTTTCCATAGGATTTACCACAAAGTATGACTAAAATATATACCAGGTTTTTGCATAGGACTTTCCTACAGGATGAGACTATAAATAGATAGAGGGGTTTTCCTAAGGATATACCACAAGTTGTAGCTATAGATAGAGAGTGGGTTTTCCAAAACAGGAATTTCTACAAGTTGTTGCTACAAAAAGATAGTGGGGTTTACCAAAGGAATTTCAATAAAGCTGTAGCTATAAATAGATAGTGGGTTTTCCATAGGACTTTCCCATGAATTATGGCTAAAAATAGATACTGGGTTTATCGATACGACTTTTATTAAAGTGGTAGCTATAAATAGATACTAAGTTTATCCATTTTAGTCTGAACCATTCTAATCTAATATTCCGGGATATGTTTAGTCTCCATTAAATTCTGGGACAATTTCGTAATTTTAGCGTTACTTTTAGTCACATCCATTTTGACGTTGGTCTTTTCCTTGATTATAGCTATTTAATGCATCATTACAATTATGCAAATTTATGAACACCGCCAATATAATTTCAGGTCTAGGTAATGCTTTATACATAAATCTCGGATACAAGAATATAGTCTTTATGCAACAGGTACGTATTACACACGTGTGCAGTCTGAGTCAGCCACTTCTAGCAATGTTACTATGTAACCCAAATGGGGGTCAGCCACTTGTAACACTGTTCCCATTGCCGTGACGTCTTGGATCTCAATGTTCCCATCCATGTTCATTTCCTCTTGAGGCTATACGGTTCCACCATGTTCATTTCCCCTTGAGGTTGTACGATCCCACCATGTTAAATTCCCATTGTCCCTATAAGGTACCACAATGTTAATTTCCCATTGTCCCTAGACAGACCCACCATGTTAAATTCCCCTTGTCGCTAGACAAGCCCAAATGCCATGGTAAACTCCCATTTGTCTCTGGATAGGCCCAAAGCCCATGTTAAATTCCCATTGTCGCTCGATAGTCCCAAAGCCCATGTTAAATTCCTATTATCGCTCTATCGCCTCCGTTTACTACTTCTGTTGCAACGCTTCTGATGAACGTCGTGGCATGATGTAAGCTTTTATATCCTCGTTTATATTCGTGATAGAAAGAGTATCCTCAAGAATCTATCTTCATTTACTCGTCCTCGCACGGTCGTGGACAATAATATCGTTTATATTTGTGAGAAAAATAGTATCCTCCATGAATCAGTCTTCATCTAATCTGGAAATTAGTTTTAAAAGAAACAGTCGAATCACTTAGTGTTTGCATTTAATTTGTATCTGGCAACCTCTTTCTAAATCCGTTCTCTCAGTTCCAGAGGCAGACTACGATCGTGTTCATCTAAACTAGACATTTCACAGAAATGTCTTTTTGACGAAATATTCACACACTTGCCTAACGGAATCCAATGGCAAAGTATATCGAATAAATTTTATTTCAGTCTCTATTTCGCCGCATATCACACGTCGCAAAGAAGGTTCTTTTTGAGGCGATACCTCTTGTAAAAGTTTTTTTTATATTTCTCTGAGTTTCTCACCTTTTCTTGCATTTCGGTTCCATGGATTTCTCTGTCACTGTCACATTCTAGGTTAAAGTCCAAAAAACCTTATAGGAGGCAGATAAATGTTCATCAATGTCTGACCGTTTGTAAATTTTTGAAACAATCAACGAACATATAGTATTCAAACACAAGTGATTAAAACGTTTATATCGCAATGAGTGCAATTGTTCCTCGCGTTTCACTTGTATCTTGATGATCTCTTTGTAAATGTGTTCTCCCAGCTCCAGAGGCAAACTGCAAATGTTCTCTTCTAGAGTATCCACGAATATATTATTTGGGTCCCGCCAAAGGAAGGTAGTGACGGCACAGGGACCATTGAGCATGCTCCAGGAAAGCCAAGTCTTTCAGCTCCCCTTCGTGAAGTGACACACCGCAACGGAAACACTAAGCTTTATCTCCTCCGAAGTAGACAAATCCAGCTCCGGCTAATTGTTCGGGTGTAGGTCCATTAAGATATTTATGCCATTTCCCTTTGAACGATTGGAATCGACTTACAAGTCACAGTAACCATGCATTGCCACATGCAACGTGTATTCTTTCACTGGCCCATTTCGATGAGGTGATGGTGATATCTGAAGTAGTTTTCAAAGGCATAGATAAAATCTATGGATGGTAGACCTACAGCATCAAGTTGACGATGAAAACTAGTAAATGGTCGTGTTGTATATCTACCAGTTGTAAAAAGGCAAAGTTCACAGCAACAAATAGCCTCACTTTCGCGAGTACGGTACGGTAAAGTCAATTGGCTGAGAAGTCGCCCTAGACTCTGTTAGACGATTAGATACATTTTTTAAAATTTTTTGAGACCACCGCTAGTAAAATTCAGAATCTTGTTCTGGGGGTACTCGTCCGTCCATGCTCCTGAACGGTCTTCGTGGATGGTTGGTTGAGGATGATCAGGGTGATGGATGTAAATCGTGTTGGATATGAAACAATCATGTATTCTTCAAGATCGCGTGAACTTCTGCCAACACTTTTTAGAGTGATGGCTACAAGAATCACCATCGTCGCTTGGTTTCTGCTTTCTCCTTGGAAAAGTGTGATCGTTTTATCTTGATTACAAGAGTGTCCTAAATGGTTAGAACGTCCGACTCGGATGCGGAAGGTCGCGGGTTAGAACCAAAGACTTATATAGTACTAGCAGCTGCCTCGCTTGGCGCTCAGCATTAAGAGGTTAGTGTTAGGACTGTTCGGCCTGACCATGATAATGTCACTAGGTGGGACATAATGCTACATGTCTGCGACATAATGCCCCAGTGCCAGACATCACTATAAACTGCCACAATCCAGACATCGTAGCGATATGACTGAAAAAGTGTTAAAGTTACGTTCAAAATTCTAATCACACACACACACGCACACACACACATACAAAATTTAATTTTAATATGTTACGTGTCTAGGCTCTTACAAAACGTAACAGAAAAGAGTGAAGACAGCAAGCTTTAAAATTAAACAAATAATTTATTTCCATAGAATACCGAGTGAAAAAATGAGGAAAAAGAACTTACGGTTTTACGAATCAAATCCAAAAATAATCCAAGAATTAGAAATAGAAGTCATATTATCAAAAAAGTCCTGAATGAAGCTGAGTTCGAGTCTCGATGAAATCCAAAATGGAAGACAATGACGTCTGTTGTAATGTGTGAAGTGCTGTTGTATCAACAGTTCTTGTTAAATCACAGAAAATATTATTCCAGATTTGAATTCCGTATAAATTTCACTGAATGTCTTTGTGCAAGAATTTTGTAGGAGCACTTGTAATTCCAGGGAAAATAATCACTTGAAACTCAGTAAAATAAAAATTCAACTCAAACTAGTTACAACAAACACCCTTAAGTGTCAATGGTTTGGAGCTCGAATGAACTATTTTCTATCAAGATAACAGTTATACACTAACTTAAGACGCAAAAAAGATTCCCGGATGAGGGGCAACCTTCTAGAAATTTTATATAATAAAGCTTTCTTTTTACTATAGGTTAATTATTCATGAGGTTTATCAACAAAAAAAAAACATAAGAAGAAATCTTATGAAACATACAAAGTATACATGAAATAATATATTTCTAAACACGAGAAAGTGCATCTGCTATTAAATTGTCTTTTCCCTTGATGTGCCTGATGTCAGTATTATATTCCTGTAATAGCAAACTCCACCATAATAATCTCTGACTTTTATTTTTCATCTTGCCGATGAAAGTAAGGGGGTTGTGATCACTAAACACAATAATCGGAGAAGGAGCTGAACTAATGTAAACTTCAAAATGTTGTAATGCCAATATCAAAGTCAAACATTCCTTCTCGATTGTTGAATAATTTCTTTGGTGCTTATTTAATTTCTTAGAAAAATAGCACACTGGAAGATCAACACCATTTCTATCTTCTTGAATCAATACTGCTCCAACCCCAACATCACTCGAATCAATAGATAGTTTAAATGATTGACAGAAATTTGGAGCTGTAAGAACTGGTGCACTTTTAAGTATGGCCTTTAACTTATCAAAAGCCTCCTGACATTTTTCAGTCCAATGAAACTTGTTTTTCTTGCTCAATAAATTTCTCAGGGGGTTAGCAATTATGGAAAAATTGGAACAAAATTTCCAGTAGTATCCAGCCATGCTTAAAATCGCATCAGTTGCTTTTTACTAACAGGCAAAGGGAAATCAGGGATAGCCTTGACCTTAACATCTATAGGTTTAACTTGACCATATCCCACAATATGTCCTAGAAATGTTACACAAGCACGGCAGAACACACTTTTGGATAAATTAATTGTCAAACTTGCATCAGTGAGTCTGTCGAAGAATTTCCGAATTGTTGCTAAATGTTCTTTCCAGGTGTCGATGTAGATGATGACATCATCGATGTAAGCATCACAATTATCTAGACCAGAGGTAATCATGTTCATTAAACGTTGAAAAGTACTTGGGGAACCTTTTATCCCAAACGGCATCAATTTATATTGATAAAGTCAATCTGGAGTCACCAATGCCGAAATTTCCTTTGCCCTTTCCGTCAGTGGAATTTGCCAAAATCCTTTCAGAAGGTCAAATTTGGTGATGTACTTTGCATTTCCAATTTTATCAATACAGTCATCGATTCTTGGTAATGGAAATGAATCTGTTTTAGTCACACTGTTCACTTTTCTATAATCCGTGCACATGCGGAAAGGTTTATTAGGTTTCGGAACAAATATACATGGTGAACTCCAGTCACTTTTACTAGGCTCTATGAAATCATTTTCCATCAAATCCTGAATTTCTTTTTTCAAGTATTCCTGTTTGAGAGGGTTCATTCTGTATGGGTGTTGTTCCACAGGTTTGGAATTTACAATTTCAATGTTATGGTAAATTTTGTTTGTTCTTGTAGGAACATCTGGAAATAAATGCTCATATTCAAATAATAATTGTTTAAGTTCATTCCTTTCTTGTTGCTGCAAATGTGAAAGTTTCTGGCCCAGATTATTCATAATTTCTGAATTCCGAAGATTTGTCACTCCAAAATCAATAATGTCCGATTGCATTCCTTCACTTAAATCCTCACTAAGTGGGACAGGTACAACTAAATTATTTGCATGATTAACCTGGCTATCTCCCTCAACATACTCCTTTAACATGTTTATGTGGCAAAGTTGTTTTTGTTTTTGCCTCCCAGGAGTATTTATGATGTAGTTTATATCATTTACTTTCTTTTCAACCGTGTACGGATCATAATACTTGGCCTGAAGTGGATTTTGTGGAATAGGCAAGAGAGCCAGAACTCCATCACCAGGCTGAAAACTCCTTTCCTTTGCATTTTTATCATACCTTAATTTCATTTTTGACTGAGCAGAGTGCAGATTAGCTCTTGCAACCTCACAAGCTTTTGACAGCTTATACTTAAAATTGTAAACATAATCTAGAAGATTAAGTTCAGTATCTTCATTACAAAGAAGTTTCTCTTTCAACAACTTCAATGGTCCACGCACAGCGCATCCAAACACTAGTTCAAAGGGACTGAATCCTAAAGATTCCTGAACTGATTCCCTAACAGCAAACAATAGTAAATTAATGTCTTCGTCTCAATCTTTACCCGTATCAAAACAATATGACCGAATCATATTGTCAAAGTCTGATGAAATCTTTCTAAAGCCCCATGGCTCTCAGGGTGATAGGCAGAAGATTTGAATAGTTGGATGCCTAACTCATACATAACTTGCTGAAAAATTCCAGACATAAAATTTGACACTTGATCAGATTGGACAGATTTGGGAAGGCCAAATTGAGTAAAATAGACCTTATCAAAGCTTTTACTATTGTTTTAGTTTTAATATTCCTCAAAGGAATTGCCACTGGGAATCTTGTTGACGCATACATTATGAGCAACACGTTTTGGTTACCTGACTTGGTATTAGGTAAGGGACCGATACAATCTACCATTATTCTGCTAAATGGTTCGTCAAATGCAGGAATATGTTGCAGATGAGCCTTGGGTATCTTCTGATTGGGTTTTCCTACCATTTGATAAGTATGACAAGATGTACAGTATTTGCAAATATCACTCTTAATTTTTGGCCAATAGAAGTGATTCAAGATGTTGTGATAAGTCTTATTAATCCCTAAATGACCAGCCAAGGGAGTTTCATGGGCCAAACTAAGTATTTTCTGTCTGTATGATTTTGGAACTACAATTTGATAGTTCACTGACCACTCGTCACCAGTAGGAACCTTGGGAGGTCTCCATTTTCTCATAAGAATTCCGTTTTTAATGAAATAATAGACAGGTACTTCAGTGGCTTCAGATTCAGTAATGGCCCTCTGAAACAAACAGAAGATCTCAGGATCTTTTTCCTGTTCGACGACAAGTGATTGTCGTTTGTCACCTTGATTAGAATAAAGAGAATTAGTAGTTAAAAGAGGATCACTGTGATCAATACCTTTTGATTGATAGAAACAAGGAGAGAACGTGACCTCATCAAAAGTCTGACCAATACATGTGTCAGCTAAAGGAATACTTTCCTTATCAACATCATTCTCAAGAGCTTTCTTTGTCATAGTTCTAGTAACTGTACAAGCAGGGTATAAATCAGGGAATTCTTTTCCAATAGGATCGAATTTCTGATCCAAACAAGGCTTGTCAGTTACAAGTGGATTAACCACAAACTTATCTCCAGGTAGGTCATTGCCTAAGTAATAAATGAATGCCCTCAACGGGTAAAGAAGACACAATTCCAATTCTCACGGGTCCTGAGACTACGTCTGATGACAAATTTACACAATGGAGCGGAACATTAACAAAGCCCCGCTCTACTCCCTGAATAAGAACACTCTCATTAGAAGAAGACTTCTCAGACAAAGGCAAAGTGCCTGATAATAAAAGACTCTGAGAAGCTCCTGTGTCCCTTAACATTTTTATAGGGATGGGATTGGCTGAATCACCCAAGAGCGATACAGAACCCTTTGACATGAATGGTTCATAATTCTCCATAATAAAATCGGACTGGGGTTATTAGACCCAATAAATGTATTGCTTTCAATACATGGCCGTGACCTTGACCTCTTAGAAATAAGAGCATTTGGAATAGGTCTGTCTTGATTCTGATGCTTATTTTTCAATTTGTAGCAATCAGAATAAACGTGTCCTTTCTTCTTGCAGTAGGTACATGTAGGAAGAGTCAAGGATTTTTGATCAAGTTTATCAGAAGCTTGATTTCTAAATGTTGTGCCAGATTGAGATTTAGAAGGGCTCGAATTAAGCTTAAATGCCTTTTACCTTAAGACTGCTCAGTGGAAGACTTGCCTACAAAAGGAACTTTATGAGCTAAGGAATACTCGTCAGCATCACGAGCGACATTTTCCAAGGTTTCGATCTTATGCTCATCAAGATAAGTCTTAATGTCGCTATGGACACAGTTCTTGAACTCTTCAAGTAATACAAGTTGTCTAAGACTTTCATAATCTTGATCAACTTTCTTGGATAAGCACCATCTATCAAATAACTGCTCTTATTTTCTTGCAAATTCGACATAAGTTTTTCCAGCTTCTTTTTATAGTTCCTGAATTTTTGTCGATAAGCCTCAGGGACTAACTCATAACCCTTTAAGACGCATTCCTTAACCAGATCATAGTCAGCACTTTGCTGTAGTGACAGTGAATGGTAAATATCGCTAGCTTTACTAGTAAGTACACATTGTAATAATAGAGTCCAATGCTCCCTTGGCCATTTCAAATTTTCATCAATATTTTCAAAAGGAGGAAAATATTTGTCTACTTCTTTTGCGCTAAAAGGGGACATTAACCTAATATTCTTAGTAGCATCAAAACTTGAATTTGTATATGAAGTGGGGACGTGCATTTCACTTGCCAGCTCTGTTTCTTTTATTCTGAATTGATATTCCCTCTCTTCCTTCTCTCTTTGCATATGCATTTGCATCTGTCTGTCTGTCTGTCTCTCTCTCTCCTCTTTCTCTGATTGTAACTACATTTGGTCTTTCTGTAACTGCATTTGTTCTTGCTGAAACTGCATTTGTTTTTCTCTCTCCTCTTTCTCCAATTGCAACTGCATTTGTTTCTCTCTCTCTCCTTTTTCTCCAATTGCAACTGCATTTGTTTCTCTTCTTTCTATAACTGCATTTCTTGTTTTTCTTTATCTTTCTGAAGTTCAAGCTTTCTTAACTCTGATTCCATCTTGTATTTTAATTTTAATTCCTTTACTTTTATGTTAGAGTCTGATACAGACTTACTGATCGAAACCAAAGCACTTTTATCCAAAACACTCTTTTCCACCAAATACAGGACCAAAATGTTTTTTATTTCTTGTTTCGTTAAAGAAGCTTTTGTATCAGAAAGATCATATTTTCTGGCAAGTTGAAGCAATTCATCTTTTCTTAAAAGGTCTAACTGTTCCTGGGTAGGATTTGAAAGAAAGATCTCCACTTTTGATGACATTGTAAAAACGCCTGTTGATTTCACTAAAGATATCTAAAATGAAAAATAATGCTTGAGATTTAAAAAATTCTGACACATGGGGAATTTAAATTTCAAAAACCAAGGTGTTCTGAAATATTTTAGCCAAATTTCATATATCCCTAGAACAAGCGCCCAACTATTTTCTTGTTACGTCTCTAGGCTCTTACAAAACGTAACAGAAAAGAGTGAAGACAACAAGCTTTAAAATTAAATAAATAATTTATTTCCATAGAATACCAAGTCACAAATGTGGAAAATAAACTTACGGTTTTACGAATCAAATCCAAAAATAATCCAAGAATTAAACATAGAAGTCATATTATTAAAAAGTCCTGAATGAAGCTGAGTTCGGGTATCGATAAAATCCAAAATGGAAGACAATGACGTCTGTTGTAATCTGTGAAGTGCTGATCTTCTATCAAGACAACAGTTACAAACTAATTTAAGACGCAGAACAGATTCCCAGATGAGGGGCAACCTTCTAGGAGTTTTAGAAGTTTGTAATAATAGACACATGCTTGATGTCACGTAGTCCAGGTATGGCCTTGATTCAACTTAACAATTCTTGCTATGAGAAAGAATAAAAGAAATAAATAAAAAAAAAGTTGTTTACCATGACTGTCACTGGATCTGAATCAAGGTCAGAAACTGGATACAGTGTTTCTATTACTGGTTGTTTATCAGTAAAATAAAAAGTCAGGTAAAACAGAACTGAACTGATTTTCTGGAAAATGTCAAATCCAGTAAACAAAGTTACGTTACAATAGCATGTAATTAAATAAAACAAATTTAAAACTAACAAACAAATAATTAAATTACATATACATCACAACTAAGCTTTATACACACTATTTGAACTCTTTAAATTTCACGGTGTAGGTGTAAGCCGTCGTTCTAAATTTTCTAGAAATTCGCTTTTGCGTCTCTCAAATGTAGTATAAAAAAAAAGAAAACACACACACACACACACACACACACACACACACACACTCTATCAGACCAAACGAGGAAGGGTTAAAAACAAAACTACATATAATCTCACAAACCTATTATCCATCACACCACAATTATACTATCCATCACATTACCTTTGCCATCCAACACATCATACACACAAACAATACAAAACGCTTAGAGTTTAAGAGCAAGAGATGAAATCTTACAAAAATACAATCACACACACACACACACACACACACACACACACACACACACACACACACACACACACACACACACACACACACACACTCTTGAGTTAGCTTAGATTATAAGCGAAGAAGATGAAATCCAACAAAAATACTCTTACACACCTTTTACACCATCCGACACCCATTACACGCTCTATCCAAAACATTTTGCGTTAGCTTAGAATGTAAGGGAAGAAGAAATCTTAGAAACATAATATCCAAAATATCGCCTATACTATCCCATACCCCACGCACACACTACCCAAACCACCTTGTGTTAGCTTAGAGTGTAAGCGAATTATGTGAAATCCAACAAAAATACCCTCACGAACCTTACATACCATCTCACACCCCATACACACACTATCCAAAGCATCTTGGTGTTTGCGTAGGATGTAAACGAAGGAGATGAAATCTAACAAACATATTATCCAGCACACCATCTATACAATTCAATACCCATACACACAATCCAAAACTCGTTGTGTAGTCTCCTAAATCCCACACCTACTATCAGAAGATAGGGGTAGTGTGTGACCATGATATATTACTTCACCGTCTCCAACATGTATTTGGCATTCATGATACGGCCTTATTATGGTTCAAGTCCTACTTGGTCAACAGGACACAAATTGTGTCTGCAAATGGAAAACACTCCAGCCCAGTTGATCTATGCTGTGGTGTTCCACAGGGGTCTGTTCTTGGACCTGTTCTCTTCATTCTATACACTCAGCCACTCTCAAGTGTCATAGATCATCATCCAGTGTCTCACCAATTGTATGCTGATGACACCCAAATATACAAATCTAACCATCCAGCTGAAGTTGAAGCTACCATCCAAGGCGTAGAGAGGTGCATTTCCGATGTGAAATCATGGATGACATGTAACAAGCTGCAGATGAATGATGATAAAACTGAAGCCATCCTGATTACAACACAAAGACTTTCTCATTCACATCCTTTACCTCAGACAATAAATATTAGCAACACCAACATTAAATTCACAGTCAGTACGAAACCTCGGTGTCACTCTTGACAGTACTCTCTCATTGCATCAACATGTCATGAACATATGCAAGGCTGCATATCTTGAGCTGAGACGAATCAGCTCCATTCGCAAGTATCTTTCAGTTGATGCCGCTAAAACACCTGTGTGTTCCTTAGTACTTTCAAGACTGGACTATTGTAACTCAATTCTCTCTGGTTCGTCTCAATATCTACTTCAAAAACTTCAAAAAGTTCAAAATACAGCTGCTCTGATCATCCTTAGAGTACCACGCTCAGAGCACGCCTCTCCCCTGCTCTGTACCCTACACTGGCTATCCATACGATCCAGAATTAAACACAAAATTTGTTCTCTATGCTACGTTTCACTGACGGGCTCCAGTCCAACATACCTATCTGACCTCACCCATGTGTACACACCTGCAAGATGCTTACGCTCCTCTTCTGACACTCGTATTCTCATTATTCCCACTATGAAGATGAAATCATATGAACAACGCTCTTTTGCATACCAGGGCCCAGCAACGTGGAACAAATTGCCCACTGCACTTAGACACAAAGACACACTGATCTCATTCAAGATCGCTCTTAAAACTTACCTATTTCAACTGCAAGAACAGACTTAAAGACCTAATAATATATCCTTGCCTTAAATATTTACAGCAAATTTTCTGTTTCTACTTTCGTGGTGTTTGTTTTTATTTTTGTAATCATATCATTATATATGTTTTTTTAAAGTGTTGTCAAATGTTGTAAAGCGCTTAGAGCTTCTAAAGATTAGGCGCTATAAAAGTCCTCATTACTATTATTATTATTAGTGTGTAAAATCGCAAAAAGATAATATCCAACATACCAATATCATCCAACACCCCATACACACAATCCGAACAAGCCTTGCATAGTGTCCAAAATCCCATGCCAACTATCAGAAGATAGGGTCATTGAGTAGAAGAAAGAGATGAAATCACACAGACTATCCACCACACCAACTATACCATCCAACACAAAACACACACACATACGCAAGCAAGCATAGGTATGGACATGCACACACGCGACCTCAACACGATTGAAAAGTTACAGGAAGTAATAGATACTATAGTGAACGTGGGGCAACCGCTGGAGCAAGGTCTGGGATATTTTGGTATTATTAATACTTCTTTTGGTGTCCGCCAAATTTTAAACAATTTAAGGATATTTTTAAAGTCCGGTATAGATTCGGAATATTAGTACTACTTTTAGTCTTGGGGCCAATTTTAAAACAAATATAAAAAACAAAATCCCCGATAATTTTCAATCTCCATTAAAGTCCGGTAAAATTTTGGAATTTTAGCGATACTTTTAGTTTCGGCGATTTGAATATTAATGTTCCAGATTTTCTCATTCTCCACTAGTGCCCGGGGTATTTTCGTAATTTTTGAACTACTTTTAGTCTAAGCCAATGTAATCTTTAATGTTCCGGGATATTTTTAGTCTCCGTTATATTCTGGGACAGGTTCGTTCTTTTAGCATTAGTTTTTGTCACATCCATTTTCGTGTTGGTTTTTCCTTGATTATAACTATTTATCGTATCGTTACAATGATGCAAATTTACGAACATCACCAACATAATCTGAGGTCTAGGTAATGCTTTATATAAAAATCTCAGATGCAAGAATATAATATGCTACACATACCTAGTACACTGGGCGTGTTAGATAGCATGTGTGCCATCTGAGGACAGACACTTCTAACAATGTTACCATGTAGCCCCGCTTGAGGTCAGCCACTTGTTACACTGCCTGACCTCTCAAGTGTCGCTCCCATGTTAAACCTATGGACACATTTAACATAGGATTTCACATTGTCCCCAAGTGCCATTCCCAGGTTAAATTCCCTTATGGACCCAGGTACAATTCCCATGATAAATTCCCATTGACTCCAAGTGCAACCCCCATGCTAAATTCCCATTGATCCCCGAGTGTCATTCCCATGTCAAATTCCCATTGACCCCCTAGTGTCATTCCCATGTTAATTTCCTATTCGAGGCTATATTTGACATTCTCATGTCAATCTTCCATATGCAGCTATAGTGCCACATATAACTACTTATGTTCAGTAGTAAAGATTGAACATTTGTTTGTATTGGTACCTGCCTATCAGGAAGTGCAATTGTGTAACGATATTTCAATGCCATATATATATTTTCAATATGTAAACAGAATTTAATGAATTTAAGTGCTTGTTAGCTGTCATGTATTATTCCTTCTTCTTTCTTATCTGTCTATCCTTGGCATGTTCTTCCTTCTTTCGAAATGACAGAATATTTCATCCTTACAAGATGGAACATTGTGAACAAGCATAGTATTCATATAACGAAGGTACTGAATATTCTCTTATTCCATTTCAGGGTTTTATTACTTTTATGCAGGTTAATTTTGTTAACTTGTAACGAAATTTATGATGTCAATGAAGTCAACATGGTCAATCCCTGTGTTCCCCTTGTATCTTCGTAATTACTGCCGGAACCCAAGCACGTACGGAAGTGGAAAAAACAGATTCTGCTACATCCACACCGTACAATACTCAGCTGAATAGCTTACATGTACCAATATGCTCTATTGAATACTTTAGAAATACTATTATACTCAGAGAAACATACCAGTACAGATAACAATTACCAACAAAAAAATCTCTATACATATTTCCGTATCATTTCTGTCAACTTTTCGTACTCTGGGGATTTTAGAATAGTATACTTCATTCGACATTCTGCAGTTGATAAAACCATACCATATAATGCACTATTCAATAATTTACAATTGCCAGTATGCTTGATTTGATATCTTAAGTTAGAAATACCAGGTAATACAGTATGCTGTACTAAATAGCTTAGAAATTCCAGTATCATAGTACTCAATTCATTAGCAGAAAATAAATACCAGTATACTGTATTCAACAGCTTAGAAATCCACAGAATACATTGCTCCATTTGACAGTTCACATCGTAATAATAGTAGTATACTCAGAAATAGTTACAAGTAAAGATAACAATTACCAGCTAAAGTCTTTGTCACACGTATTACCGTTTAACTTTCTGCGTACTTTAAAAATATTAGATCAGAGTAACTCACCCAACCAGACAGCGCACATTTACAAACAGGACTTTACTCCCTACTTCAGAGATGGGTGAACTTTTTATCTTCAATAGTATGAAAAACAAGTATACCAGTTAATCAATACGTTAACATCTCTGGTCATATGAATTTTAGTTTCTCACGCTTTTGTGCGGTAGCACCGGGAGTCGTTCTGTCTAAATTTAATGAATCAGGGCACGCTGAGCAAATCCGGATTAACCCATAGGCTATTAACGTTATAGATTTAGGCCCTCATTTTGTAGCTCCTCCTTTAGGTCTCCCATTCTACATTAAACGACCGTAGCGCAATTAGCCTTAGACCTCTAATAACCATAATCCGGTACTGCCTCTCAGGTAAGGTTGGTGATTTAGTATACCTATTTTCTATACTACTTTAATCAACCAATCACCAACTTAAATCTGTCCCTTTCTAAACAGCCTTAGTGGCAAGGACGAATTTCATCACTTTCTAAAGGTGGCAGATTGCGATGGTTTTAGTTCCATCTGCTGGTCAATGAAGGAAAGAAAATTTCTAAAACGATTGATTCTTCGAATTCAAAACCCAAACCATGCAGTTTGACCAGGATGTAAACTAAGTGAGAATTATTAAGTGGATATATTATTAGATAATGAGAAGCCGATATTTTGGTTATAATATATAGCCAATCTGAAGATGGATTGAACAAAGGAATGAAAAAGAATCCAAATATATATGCTACATTTCTATGTTAACGATTACTCGAGTTAAATAAAGGTCCAGTAATGATGTAAAAAAAAATCTGAAGTCAGCACACTTTTGTACACTGTGCTCTGTACATAAAATGATGCCCAATGAACAGCACTGCTGGGCTTGTCGCAAAATATGTACGTGTCCGAGCCATATCAATCGCTAATTTACAATTCGGTGTATTTGAATCAAATATTGCTTTCGACTGCAGTGGCCGTGCATTATTAAACAACAAATTGAAAACAGGTGTGGTCAACTTGCCTTAATAAAGAATTCTGACTTGCTTTGATATGAAAATCATAGGGTGCAACCTTTTTGAACAACATGGAGGCATAGTGTCAACCCGAATGTTTAAATTACTTGGATATATTTATATGTAACATAAAACCAATATTTGGCGTCAACAAATGCCACTCCGGCAACCTGTATAAAGCGTCATCCAAACAGAACAATGAGATCAGGTCGGATATTCAATGGGGTATTTGTGAATTGAGTTCAGCAAGACAGAAGCCTAAACTGAGAATAATAATAATAATAATAATAATAATAATAATTATTATTATTATTATTATTATTATTATTATTATTATTATTATTATTATTATTATTGTTGTTGTTGTTGTTGTTGTTGTTGTTGTTGTTGTTTCTAATTATGTTCTACGGCTAGCAAACATAATGTTATTACAGACACAAGTTAAAGACGTGAGAGAGAAAGAATTAGAATGATATCAATGCAATCTCGTAGAACATTGTTGTCCAATGAATATTATCCAATTCAAATACTGCATCCATTATTGTCACCTAATAATACATAAAACAGGTCATTTATGTGTAAGATAGGAACTTAAAATATGCTGATATTTTGTTTTCCATGCAAGACAGAACCCCTTTTACTATTGGATGAGCAGATGGAAACATATCCAGATGATCTACGAGAACAGCCATCTTGTAAATTTTGTTATGTGCGTTCTCATTTCTTCAGCTTCCTTTAATCAAATAAATGGATGAGATTACTCTAAGGAGGTTAGTTTTTGCATAGACATTTATCTGTAACACGGGCTTCCTTTAATCAAATAAATGGATGAGATTACTCTAAGGACATAGACATTTATCTGTAACACGGGCTTAAGCATAACTGGGCTTTTCCTTGATTCAATTCTAGCCTTATCCAATGTCAATAAAGACAGTAATAAGATTCCCCACCCCCAAAGTGTCACTACATTTATGTATATTCGGGACTATACTACGATATTTGTTTTAATTATAATTAAAATAATTCTAATTAAGTAAGGTTTGTTTAATGATAATTATGCTGAATAAATCCATGGCACATGTAACAGTGGAAAGTAAATTTCTCAATAAATGTAATTTCCATTTTATTTCTCAAATTTGTAAAAGTCTTTTACTGATCAGAAACACGTAAAGAGACCATGAAACTGTATAAGGAGAAAAAGGAGAAAGAGTAAATACTAAGGTTTAATCCACCATACTTAAAAGATTATTTTTAGTTTGTCAGTTGAAAAATTTCAAATGGTGCTACAGGACAAGTATAAATTAAACAAAATTCCACCTTAACAAAGAGTAAGATTCAAACCAAAATTGACCATAAAAATAATACTGTTTCTACTGAATTTTCTATTCGTCGAAGCTCAATCAATTTAGCCCCCTACTGACTTTACTCGCCGGTGGATCTAAACTACGCATACTCATGACGGTTAAAGACCCTCTGGAAATATTATTTTAATCGTTATGGCGAACAGTGGATTTCTGAACAATAAATACCTCTGAAAACAATTACCACTAACTGTTAAGCTTCTGTTGTGCGTGCACCCGCACTTGCGCAAGAGATACTTAACTCTTTAACACACTTCTACAAATAATTTTATGTTTCTTTTGAGCAATATGACTATAGTTATGCAACTTGCAATAAGAAGGAAAATCACATTGATCCTTTTAAAAACGAGTCTTTTAAAAAGGACCAAATCTTACTTTGCCAGTAGAACAAACCACGATGTTCAAGTAGTGATAGGGGACGATTCACGGACAATGGAAAAGCCCATACAAATATCCCCTGGGACGATTCACAGACAAGATTTATACTGACAAAAGGTTGGGACTACATACGGACAAGGGAGAGTTAAACATAGGTTGGGTTTGTATAGGGACAATAGGAATGGAACAGGTAGGGTGACGTCACGTTACTGGACATTGGCAACAATGTTGCTAGTGGCTGACCTCAATCGGGCGAAACAGTGACAGCGGGGAAAAAGCTATAACGCTTGGCGGGCCGGACATATAACTTTTTATTATATGCTCATTTTTTTTTTCCTCCGTTAATTTTACATTGTCAGAATCGTGTAATATTTTACGATATCGCACTCGCGCTCAACTTGATATTGAACTCACGTGTGCACAATAGAGTATTAGGAACTTCTTTGTAAACAAATTATGTACACTCTCGTAGTAGACGCTTTACGTTTTGGTTGATTAAATTTGTTTCTAAATGAACTAAAGCAGATGTTTCGTGGACTGCCACACACCAGCTGCTTTGCCACATTTCGCGTTAACCTTTTTGATACAGTGTTTCGGATTAGGCTAGCTATAGACGCCAGACAGGGTCCTTACAAATAACATGCAAGTGGCAAGGCATAAACTATCTTCTTTAGCTGGTAATAAGAATGGCAAAAAATATACTTACAGTTTTACATCCTGAATTTCCTCAAAATGTCCTTTCTTAGTTCTGCAAATCCGAATTACATGAGCCATGTCAGGGGTTCTTAAGCTTGATTACACATTTCGAATTTGTACTGTAATTTCGACTATATTCCAGGTGCAATTACATCCTCCTTACAGCACTCAAAATGAAATAAACATTATATTCCATAGCGTCTTTATGATAATTGCAATTGAAAGACTTCATATTTTTCCTACATTATGATTTCAAACAATCAATGACAGAACAGAAACACACTTGCAGATGTCAACACGCTTCTCCCTCGCTGCTTCAATCCGATGTATTTCGTGTAGAATTGGCACAGGTAAATCCAGTCCATAATCACGACATTTAGCAGAATCGATAAAAATACCAAAATCTCTTTATTCAAGATCAAATGGAAAAGTTGTTGCAATGCGCATTCATTCATAATATGACTCCAAATTTCAATTTTAAGCAGACCAAAACGCCATCTTCTTTCGAACGTTATGTCTAGCGCGCGACTAAGTTCAAATCTATCTGGGCGGAGTTACGTTCGCATTAATAATGTTGTTGTGTAATGATAAATCTGCGCTTGTGTATTTGGAATACGGCATACATTCAGTTACTTTGTTTCTTGTAGTGTATTTTTGTTTACATAATTAAGTCTTGGGTAGAATAAGAAAATGAGCATATAATAAAAAGGTTATTGCATTTGTATAGGAAAATATGAACTCGTTCTGTCGAATGGATATACTGCACTCCCAAGGTCGTGCAGTATTTCCATCAGAAAAACCTCGTTATTATTTTCCCACACAAATGCAGTAACCTACAAATATAAAGCCTGGCTGGGGGGGAACCCGTACCGTTCATAGAAAAAACAAAAGCGTCGCCTGGCTTGGCGGGACATATCACTGGATATACATAGACAAACAAACAAACAAAGACACAAATATAGCAAGAGATTAAATCTTTTCGAGACATATGAGTGGCCCTCAAAAGGGCCTTTGTTTTTTTGTTAACACTATTCAGTTAACACAGAGGGCATCGCACGGATCTTCTCCTCTTCCTCAAACTTTGTCTGACCTCTGGACCGTAGATTAAGACTCTTTCCAGACAACCTTGTCTCTCGACATAGATCCTTCGTTTCCAAAGGGCTGTATCAGTCATCTGGGTGATGGACCATGATGATCTGACATACATGGGATAGTCCGGGTGGAACAGCATCGACGATAGGAGGGTAGACGAATTCTGCGTTAGTCACATCTTGTGACGAGAATGAGTGAAGGGAATGAAGTGAACCGTGGTTATTTATAGTGGAAGAGAGAATCGAAACGGATTGAGATCTTTCACCAATCCTAATACGCCTTAAAAAATTCAGTCACAGTGCGGAGTCTGTCTTCCAATCTGAAGAGAACTACCTGTGACGCCACATTCCGGCCGTGGAGACGAGAAGTGATGGTATAGCAGTGGCTACCAAACCCAAAACGGCCCTACTTCCAGAAGATACCGATTTTAATTGGGATTTAGTGGATTTTCTCTCTTCTTAACAAGAATTTGTTCCAGTACCAGCACCTTCGCCACCTTCTCCTTCTTTACCACACGTGGAGGATTTTAAACAGAGACAGAAAGAAGAACTGGAGAAAGTTTTGCAACAGCAGAAAGAAGCAGAATAAGCTTTTCTCCTTCAACAGCAACAGCGAGAAGAAAAGAGGCAAGAAGAAAATGACAGGAAGAAGAAGAAGCAGAGAAGGAACAAGGTCTAGGAGAGAAGGAGGACAGTGAAAGTCAAACGGTGACGGTATTCTTAGACATTTTGGCAGAGTTAAGAAGTCTGAAACAAATGTATCAGACTTCTTTATTACGACCCAAGAGAAAAAGACCTTCCAGAGCCAAACAGTCCAACCCCGTCCACACACCTACTACGCCTGAGAAACCCACCTTAGCGATTTCTACCAAATCATCGACAGGAGCAGGTCCAGAAGTAGGCCTTGGCCGTGGCAAAGGGATAAGGCAGTTAAGGCTGATTAATTCCCGTTCCTGAGTTTGCTGTATTAAAAAAAAAACACCCAACAGTCCTTTACAAGGCCACCCACCTCTTTCGATAAGAGATAGTATTCATTTTGCCAAAATCAATTAAAACTCAAAATCCCTTTTTAGCCCCATTATGGACGTGTGTGTGTGTGTGTGTGTGTGTGTGTGTGTGTGTGTGTGTGTGTGTGTGTGTGTGTGTGTGTGTGTGTGTGTGTGTGCGTGAGTGTAGGTCCTTATTGTATAAAATCAAAACCAAGAGACACGTTTTCTTTCTGTTATATTCTGGTATAAATGTACAAATCGAATGTCACAACACATCACTTTAAAAAGTTCATTTTCTTCTTTTTGTCTTTTCACTCTCTCCTTTTTTGAATTTCTTCACTATCACAGGTTTTCGTCCTCTTCTTCCTCACTTTCTTCTCGTCTTCTTTTCTTCTCTTTGTTCTCTTTCTTAACGTCTCTGGGTTCTTCCTTTTTAGATAGTACCTCTTCTTCTTTCTGTTCAGAACCACTATCTACCTCCTGCTCCTGTTGTTTCTTAGGGCAGTCTGAAGACCAATGTCCTTTCTCTTGCCAATGATAACAGGTATCTTGACTTTTGTCTCTTTTGATACTTGTCTTGATGTGACGTTGTGAACATTTTGAAGACCAATGCCCTTTCTTTTGGCAGATATAGCAAGCATGCTGACTTTTATCTCAAAAGAAGGGGAGTAGTCCGTCGGCTTCTCTGAAGAAAACCTTCGTATGACACCTTGCAAAACTCTGATCAGAAGTTCAATCTGTGTTGGCTCTACCATCTTTTTGGTAGGATTGAGAGTGAAATGAAAACTTGGAAGGAAGACATTGACCCTTTAGATAAGCAAGACACTGACCTTACATTAATATATAGAGTAACATCGCGTTTAAAATGTAGTCATTTGACTTTCTGCACTTAAGATGAAACGATCGCATCATTTCGTGGAGAAAGGAGAAGAAAGTAAGAGGCAGAAATGTGACCTATCGCCTCGCACAGAAGCTGAAGTCTTTGGTCAAATTCATGCCAGCGATTTTGAAGATGACATGAGTGAAACAGAATCCAGGCTAATCTACACCAAACCATAATCCATCAGCAGTAAACCATGAAAAGTACTATCACATTCGAGAGACGGATAAACGCTCCTCTACAAAATTTAGAACCACAGCCTACATATACACGGTAAAATTTAAAGATTTCAAGTCCGACGTACCGCTGGAGAATGCAGAAGAGTTTATCACCGATGTGTGGGATTCTTTGTTAACCACACTGAAACGACAATGTCAAGTCAAAGAAGACGATCGCTTGACACTTTTTATTTATCACGACAGTCTGAAATCCCTCGTTTGGATCGAGTTTAGCAGGCCATTAGGACTGACACCTTTCAAAGTCATCGACAAGATTCAACACGTACAGCAATCCAATGACACGTCTCACATCACCGATGGAAAAGCGACACTGTACATGGCCCACGTTTCTCTTCCCCAAGTGACTGGACAACGCAGAAAGGTGTTATTGGTATACGACCTTCTCAGCACTAAAAAGAACCTCGTCCGAACTAACAACCCTCAAGACCAGATGTGCTTTGCCAGGGCCATCGTGGTGGGACGAACGTATGACGACAAGAACGACACGGTAGAATGGAAAAGAACCTGGCAAACTATACAAAAATCTAACCAAGCCAAACAACAAAGAGAAGCAGAACTCCTCTTACAACGAGCGGGGCTGTCCAAAGACATACCCTGTGGCATTCCTGAAATGCAAAAATTGCAAGACATCTTAGCTCCACGCTACACCCTGAAAGTAAACCATGGACCTCTGTTGTTTCGATAAAAAAAATTTCACAGACGGAAAATACATTCACGTCTATCATCACGATGAACATTTCGATGCCATTACCAGTATCACCGCATTCCTGGGATACGGTTATTATTGTGAGAAATGTGACTATGACTATAACAATCGAGAGCAACACAAGAATTGTGGATAGAAATGTGATGGATGTATTGCCTCTAAACCCTGCCTTGACAAAGGACAACAACGAGAGCATTGCCCAACTTGACAGCGCACTTTTGTCAGTCCAACCTGTTACCAAAAACATTTGAAGACGCAAGGTTAACAGCGGAAAAGTGCTTGTCAACTCCTGAGATTGTCCCCTACTTGTGGACAAGTCATGCGTACCAATAGTGCCAAGGTATATGTATGTCGAGGAAAGAAACGATGTCACATTTGTCACCAAATCGTGGACTTGGAACACGAATGCCATACATCAAGAGGAAGATGACCAGAAGAAAGGAAATTTCATCTTTTTCGATTTAGAATGCATGCAAGAGACTGGCATTCACATTCCTAATTTCTGCGTGGCTCATCGGGCGTGACGGAAGTGCATCCAAGAGCTTATCTTTAGCCATTGCCCTCACTGCAGCAAGATTCCTGGAGGACGTGAAAAATTCTTTCGGGAACCTAACAAGCTAACCGATTTCGCCCAGTGGATCTTAGACCCCGTCGACGAGACATGGAGCCAAGAGGAAATCGAACGTTACGGAGATTGCCATCGCCATGCCACGGTGATGGCTCACAATTTCTGGGGATACGATGGACAATTTCTTCTCAGATACTATACGGAACAAAGCACAGAACTTCCTAAAGTGATTTTGAACGGAGCCAAAATCATTTCCATGCAAGTGGGACAAGTGCAGTTTAAAGATTCTATGAGTTACTTGGCCATGCCTTTGAGCCGAATGCCTAAAATGTTTGGAATGACAGAAATGGCCGAAGCCAATCAACACACCGTTCTACCCCATTTGCCTGATGTTGACTACTACGACCCGACAACATGCGCACCCAACAACGAGAAGCTTTCTACGCTTGGTACCACTCTCACGCCTCGGACCCCTTCGACTTTCAGGAAGAAATGTTAAAGTATTGTCGATCCGACGTGGACATTTTACTCCGTTTAGTGGAAAATTTCGAGAATTTTTCATGGAACACGGAGGGATAGATCCTTTGAAAGAAACCTGCACCATCGTCAAAGCATGTTCTTTAGTTTACCGCCAACGATTCATGCCAGAAAACACCCTGGTTGTCATCCGTCCTCAAAAGACGAACGTTTTCAAACGTGAACATTCGGTCAAAGCTCTGCGCTTTTTGCATTACTTGTGCGACAAGGAAGACAAATGGATCCAACACGCCCGAAACGGAGGAGGCGAAAAGACCATCGGAACGTATTCGGTGGATGGCTGAGACTTTGAAAATCCCAATATCGTGTACGAGTTTAACGGTTTGCTTATTTCACGATCTCTCACCTGTTACCCTCAACGTGGCACTAAAAATCAGTTTTTACAACGTACCATGGAAGACATGTACCAGGCCACTTGTCAGCGACGTTTTAAGTTAAAACAGCAAGGATACCAAGTGGTGAAAATGTGGGAACACGAGTACGATCACCGTTTGAAAACCGATCCCGAGTTTAAACGCATCGTGGAAAGTTACAAGCTGGTGGACCCTTTGAACCCGTGGAATAGTTTGTACGCAGGACGGACGAATGCCACCTGTTTGCTGTACCACGCCGACGAGGGAGAAAGGAGAAGAAATCAAATACTTGGACGTGTGTTCGCTGTATCCTTACGTGTAAAAATATCGTCACTTTTCCGCAGGGCACCCGCAATTGCTGACGGAACACATCAACTTGGACAACATTCGACAATACTAAGGATTGATCAAATGCAAAGTCTTGCCTCCCACGGACTTGTACCATCCCGTTTTACCTCACCATTGCCAAGGAAAACTGATGTTTCCCTTGTGCCGTACTTGTGCCGAAACGTGCAACCAAGGCCGACCTTGTCAGCACACCCAGAAAGAACGCACCTTGACGGGAACGTGAGTCAGCGTGGAATTGTTCAAAGTTCTGAACCTGGGATAGCAACTGTTAGAAGTGTACGAAATTTGCAACTTTCCCAGGATAGAACAGTACCACAAGGGTGACGAGACTCAGAAAGACATTTTCGCAGACCACGTGGATGCCTTTTTGCAACTGAAACAAGAAGCCAGCGGCTATCCTTCCTGGTGCCACACTCCCGAAGACCAAAAGAAATTCAAAGAGAAATACTTGGAGCAGGAAGGCATCACTTTAGACCACATCGAGAAAAACGAAGGAAGGCGGTCGTTTGCTAAAATGATGTTAAATTGGTTGTGGGGTAAACTGGCACAACGACCGTGTTTACCCAAGACGGAGTATTTGTCCGACCCTTCCCGCTACTTCCAGATGATTCACGACAAAGCCAAAACCATGAAACACGTGGACGTCCTTCGTGAGGACTTGAACCCGGTCAATAACGAAGAAGAACTGGACTTTGTCGAAGCCGACGAATTTGGAAATGTCATCATTGCGGCTTACGTGACAGCCCATGCTCGCTTAAAATTGTACGAAGCTTTAGATTTGTTAGGAGACCGTGTGCTGTACTTTGACACGGACAGTTGCATCTACATCGATCGACTAGGTCAACGTCACCCTGACATCGAAGGAGACCGTTTAAGAGCCTGGATGGACGAGAACCCCAACGACAAGATTCTAAGTTTTGCTAGTGGGGGGTCCCAAAAATTACGGTTACGAATACCGGGACCACCAAGGAGAAGTGCACACCGAGTGTAAAGTGAAAGTGACTCTCAATTATCGCACCAGTCAAGTGGTGAACTTTGGGGTATTGAAAGAAGCCTTGCAGTCTGGACAGGATCAAGATTTTAAGTGACCACCTACCAACCTCACAAGATTGTACGTTTAGCCACACATCAAATCGTCAGTCGACCTTTGGAACAAGTGTATCAAATCGTGTAGCAGAAGCGAGTGCGACTTCCTATTCACTTCACCGTACGGACATGCTGGTATTAAAAAAAATGGTTCCAGGACGATCTCCACCAACAAGAAGGATGACTTCGACACAGCAAGGATCGAGTGAGAGACCCACTGAGAACTCCAAGTTCAAACTATACCATTTTCCTGTTTTCTTGACTGACTAATGTAATTGTGCCAGTCGATTGGAAACGTTTCAAAAATGACCCACGGAAGGGGCAGGATTATCTACTTTGAATGCTTTAGCTAGAACAGGATTTGTGAACTTGGGACCAGAGACTTTATTGGGATACGAAGTACAATGTTTCAGCTGTGGTCTGAGGTTGTGTATGGATCGATGTATCTATAAAGATTCAACTATTGTAGAACATACTCGATCGTCACCGCACTGTCCTTACCTTTCGATGGCCTTTCCATCCATCACACTACGATAACTTAGACAAGGTAGTACCGTTGTCCAGGAAGACTTCCAAAACTAGTCGTATAAAAGGAACGATGTACAAGCTGGAGACTTCATTACGACTAGTATAAAAAGGGACAACGTCCAAGACCGATAGTTCATTGTGACTACCAAGCGAGAAAGATGAATACTTTTCAACAGCAAGTATGAAGCGAGAGAAGACTCGAGTGCGATGCTGTACCTTGCGATTGCAGGGATGCTGTAAGCTGTGGCCTCACCGATTAAGTATCATATCATGGGAACTTTACTATGACTACTACTACAATACCTACCATGGAAAGTGATGATGTACGTGTCAAACCTGACGGATGCGAAAGTAATGCCACTCGTTATCGTACACCATTTCACTTTACTGGTTTTCATTGTCTATGTCATCAACCACGTGAAACCATGCGGCTACCACCCTACGGATGTCATTCAACCTAGAGCAATCTACTGCGGATTTCACCGTACCCTCATCGAAATGAACCTGTGAAAGAAGAATATTCCTTGCCTGTGCGTTTGCCTGAAAGTCTATTTCAAACCTTCCGAGGAAAATGGCCAAAATGTCTGGGAGGACCTACCCCCGAAGAATTCGCCACAGCCGGATTTATCTACTTGGGTGAAGGTGATAAAGTCAAGTGCTTCAGTTGCGGTGTGTCACCAGTGGGAGTAGAAAGATTTTGCTTACGTGGAACATGTTCGATGGTCTCCGCACTGTCACTACCTACCTTTAGTGGAACGATCTCATTAATCTCTGGATGGATACTTTACAAGAGAACATTGATGGCTTGATGTGGAGTTGAGAGAACGCATTTACCGATAGCTGGTCAAAACACAAGTTCAACGCAAAGAACAACTGCATCCGTTACGTCACCGATGTTTAAACCACTGGTACCTGAATGCTATAAGAGGTCTGATTCTGATGAAAGTGTTCCAGTGGTCAGACACTGACCAACTACCCGTGGGCGAGAAGGATTGTTTTTTTTGCTGACTCTATTTACTACAAGGTAGACGTATTGCAACGAATTCCAGAAGAAGTGTTAAAGGATTACCAAAATCTTTATCACAATGTAAACTTAGTTCAAGAGGAAACTTCTGAACGGTGTGTGATGTGCAAGTTAGTGACTAAACAATTTAGATTCGCCACTGGAGTACGATCATCTCTGTGCAGAAAGCACACTTATTGCCTCCGACTAAAGAAAGACATTACTGTGAATGTCTAGTTTAGAAGAGTACATTCAGAATCTACCTCTGGAGCTGAGAGAAGACATTTACCGAGAGTTGGTCAAAACACAAGTCCAACGCAAAGAACAATTGCATCCGTTACGTCACCGATGTTGGAACCATTGGTACTTGAATGGCATAAGAGGACTGATTCATTTCAAAGCGTTCAATTGGTCAGACATTGATGAATCACGTGAGATTCATAAAGTTTTGGATGCCACTCATTCTACTTACAACGTGATCATAGTACACCGAATTGCAACGGACGAGTTAGATGATTACCAAACTCTTTTACACCAACAAATCTTAGTTCAAGAAGAAACTTCTGTACGACGTGTGGTGTGTGAGTTAGTGATTAAACATTTTTGGTGCGGTATTGAAATAAAACCGATTCTGTTAAAAAAGTACACTTATTACCTCCGACATAAAGAGTTGTAAAAACTGGCTACCATGCCACGACCTTTATCAGTTGTGATACAACGATTGCCATGGAAATAAATCAATGACAGTATTCAGACTGTGGAGGATTACCAACACTTATTACGAGAACTGTGTCCATTGAATTGGGGTCGACTTGTGGTGTGTGCCTTAGTGACATGCTTTCTGGGATTTCGTTTACCAGCCGATTCCTTATGAGCTCGGTACGATCTGTACATTCCGGGAGGACTCCTGTGTGACTGTGCCAAGTGTAGAGTCTCTAAGAACATGACAAACTGTCCATAGGACACCAAAAAAATGTTGTACAGTGACTTGTGTGTGTTTGTATTTTAGAGCTGTACTTAACCCTTTGGCTTTTATCTATTTTTGTCTTTCGTGTTGCATTTTAACATTTTTTTGAAATAAACGTGTCCTGAAAAAAGTATAAAACCTCTTGACTTCTGTCTTCGTGTCAAAAGTGACATTCCCTGCACTATGGCTACCTCTGCTGTCTCTGCTCCCTCTTCCTCCACTTTCAAAGTCATCGATAAAAACGTAGATCGTGTTGTTGGGAGGCCTTGCTGGGAGGTCTTGAACCCAGCGGTTCAGGCAAAACCTAACCTGTCAAACGTTTGATCGAACATAAGCATCATTTGATCGATCGTCCACTTCAACGTATCGTGTGGTGTTACAATGAGTGGCAATCGGAGTACAGCCTCCTGTGAGAAAGTCAAGGCGATTCCATCGTCTTTGTGGAAGGCATTCCTGGCGAGGACGACGGGATCGTGTCTGACCCCAGTCAAACCCATCTGGTCATCTTCGACGACATGTTAGGAGAACACGAAGAAGAAATTAAACTGTGGTTTACGCGCAAAGGGCATCATCATAACGCCAGTGTCATTTACATTACCCAAAATTTGCTTCAACAGAGTAAAGCCCATCGCACCATCAATCTCAATGCTCATTACGTGGTCTTGTTTAAAAGCTCTAGAGATAAATCGGAAGTATTAGCCAAACAGTTAGGAACTCACTGGCTGATTCATGCGTACGACGATGCCACTCAAACCCCTCACGCCTATTTACTTGTGAATTTAAAACCCACGATCCCCGATTATTTGCGATTTCGTACCCATCTGTTTCACCACTGGTGTCAAGACGGAGGGCCTGTCGTGTACACGTCCCGGTCGACTTAACAACAACAACAAAAAATCTATAAAAACCTCTGACACTTTTGGTCTGTCTCACACACCGTCAACATGACTTCCCTTCAGTCTCATCTTCTCGTCAAATTGATTCGTGCCTTTTGTCGCGAAAAAAATCCACAAATACGTACTCGTGTCTTAGAAATCAGTCTCAGAGAAGTCATACGATGGTTTACGGTGACAGCACGTTAATATACTGCAAGGCAGCATTCGCATTCCACATCAAACCAAACGCTGATGGAAGGACGAAAACTGGCTTTAGTGCTTTACAAACGATGGATGGAATTCCATCGTTGGCTAGAACAACGGACACCACATTTACCTCCCAATCCTCATTTGACCGAGATGTCCCAGTTACAACACAAATTGCAATCGTTGATGGATCGCAGAGATTTGTCAAAAACGGAAATATCGCAATGGTACGGTCAACTGTTGCAACGACTTCAACGCTTTCACCAGAAAGCTTTAGACGAAACACCTCCACTGACTGAAAGATTTTAAGACTTTGATGAAACGTCCATCACCACCACCACCACCACCACTAGCCCCAGTGACCAAGATAGGCGCAGCCCCACGGACGACTGAGGAAGAAGAGGCACGAGAAGTCTTTCAACCACATTCAGCAGCTCTCATCCCTAGTAAGATTTCAGCGTCCTTGTTGACCCCATCCCCCACACCCCAACAAGAACTTAAAGCTTGGGTTAAAAAGATGATGTCCACTCCTCCTTCGACAGAAGTCAAAAAGAAAGAAGGGAAACCAGAAGTGAAAAAAGAAAGGAAGATAAAAGCCATCCCATTACCACCACCACCACCACCACCACTACTACCCTCGACTTCTCCGGTGGGACATCGGACACGTAAAGCCGTTTCCAAACCACCACCTCACCCCATCCAAAGTAGCATCATTGAAGAGTTGGTGACTTATTAAAAAAAGTACTAATGGAGAATGTGTTAGCCAGCATTTACTACAATCCATCCCATCCTGCAGGTTACGGAGGAGTTCAGAAATTGCATCGTGCTGCCAAAACTCGACTATAAAGTGTCCGTTTACCTCAAGTGCAACGATGGTTATAAGAACAAGCCACGTACACCTTACACAAACTCATTCAATGAAAATTTTCCAGAAGTCGCACCCGAGTGGAGGGCATCGATCATCAATGGCAAGCCGATTTAGCCGATGTCTCTCATTTGGCCACCTACAATCGTGGCTACAAATATTTGTTTTTCGTCATCGACGTCTTTCCCAAATTTGCCTGGGTCGTGCCATTGACTTCCAAATCGAGCACTGAGTTAGTGCGAGCCCGCAAGCTGGTGTTGAAACAAAGTGGTCGTCACCCTCTTCGATGGCAAACCGACAAAGGCACTCAGTTTCTGAACCAAGCTTTTCTTAAAGTGTTGAAGCAACGAGACATTCATTTTTTCACCACCGAGAATCCCGAAACCAAAGCCAGCATCGTGGAACGTTTTCAACGCACCTTGAAAGAACGCATGTGGAAATCTTTTACATATCAACACACTCTCAAGTACATAACGTCTTACCGCACTTGGTCCAAGCGTACAACCAATCTTATCATCGGAGCATCGGAAGAAGTGACTCCCGACAACGAAGTGACCGTCTTCGAGCGCCTGTTTGGAACGTCCCCGACTGCGGCTGTCCCCAAGAAAGCTGAAGTGTTGACGACAGGAGATTGGGAGCACATTGGCAAAACCAAACGCACTTTCGACAAAGGTTACTTACCCAAATGGACTACCGAATTGTTTCGTGTCACTGGACGAGTGCGTGGCCGTCGTCCTGCCGTCTATAAATTGGAAGACATGAACGGGGAAGTGTTAAAAGGAACGTTTAACTTGCCCGAGTTACAATGCGTGACCAAAAAAGAAGACGAAGTGTACGACATCGAAAGCATTCTCGATCGCAGAACCCGTAAAGTGGGAAAACTACGAGTCAAAAAAGTCAAAGTACGTTGGAAAGGATATCCACCCAGTTTTGATTCTTAGATCGACGCTTTGCAAGTCATCAACTATAAAAAGAAGTGACCATCAATACAGCCTCAACCGCTACCACCGCAGCGACCACTCCTTCACCGAGTTCTTCTGTGCTAGATCTACAAAAGCAGCCCTTGTGGGTGTGGTGTGGAAAACGTGTGCCTAAAACGCAAATCGTCTTTTTCTGCCAAATCTTTGTGGTCCATTGTGTCATCGGTGCTGCTATTGCCAATTTGAGTTTGCAACAAGGAGACAAACAATTGTGGACCATTTTACTGAACAGTTGCATCGGGTACCTTCTTCCCATTCCTTCCCTGAAATACTCTACTAACGGTAACAACAATGGGAGTCTTGTGCCCAACGTCAGTCACCCTTCCAACAGCCACCATCCCAACATCAACAATCCTCTTTTGGACACTCCTTTAACCTCCAGCGTTCCCTCGGACAGCAGAACTCTGGAATTATGAACAACCAGTTTTACTTAACTTTACCTAGTGATAGTTCCATGGAGGTGTTTCCCAAAACTACATTACGCAGTTTTACAGCCAAATTACCGCAGGCCATCCAACTGGATCACGAAGACCATTGGGAAGTGGTTTGGTCGAAATAATTCACCCTACACAAGTCCTAAATGTCCTTCCAAATCAAAACACTTTTACGGTCTAAGTTCATGACGAAGAATTAGAAAAATTCTTGAATCAAAGCCCAATTGCAAATAGCACTCCGAAAAAATAACACCAAGACTCGACGGACCACTTATGAGTTGGTAATTCCTACAGGCTATTATTTAGCGGTCAACATCTGGTGAGCACGATGGCTACCAGGTTCAATTTAGTGTTTGGTAAACCCTTGGAGAGAAAAGGACAAAGTGTCAAGATTGAGTACCATAAAGTAGCTCGTCGCCTGCTAATGCAATTTTCGGAGGACAAAATGGTGTCCATTACATTTTGTCCTGAATTGTTTGACATTTTGGATGGGGACGCTGAGATGAGGATGAATATGATCAAGATAAAAGAATTACCAGTCATTTCCGACAACTCGGATTTTGCAAAGTTATTTCGTTCCCCGGTAGAACTGAACCAAGGACTAAATTTGATTTTTGTGTAGTCAGATGTGGTGGAGTATAGCGTGGTGGGACACACCTCCGTACCGTTACTGCGTGTCATTCCTTTCAAAGTAGATTCTGCCACGACCGCTGACGAGGAAGGTGGAAACACCTATCAAGTTCACCGCGAATTTGTACCTCCTCATTATTTGCCCGTCAGTAAGTCATATTTCGACAGTGTCAACATTACTACAAAAGGAGATCTGTGACAAAATATTTCATTCACCAAAGGGAAAGTTACGGTAAAACTCCATTTTCGAAAACGATTCTCTAACGAGTTGTAAGTCATGTATCCAGTGTACCGAGGAGTCGCTCGATAGCGAGGACATGGTTTAGGAGATATGCTGAAATCGGCGTTTCGTTCGGTGGCTCCCGTTTTGAAACCAATGGTGATACGAGTATTGCGCGCCTTGAAAGAGTCCGCTTTCACGCAAGGCAAAGAATTTCTCCAAAATGTCATCATCAACAAACAAAATCCCAAAGAAGCTTTCTTGAGACCAGGCACAAATGTCTTGCTTCAAACGGGCAAAGACATTTTGGGCCGACGAGAAACTCCTATAAATGCCCTGGACGCTAGCGAGTCCTGCTTCCTGCTTCCATGACGCCACTGCAAGGACAAGGCAGAAAGAGACGACGAAGACAACCCTCCAGAGGACTTCACACCCCCAGAGCTAGAAAGACCAAGAAAAGAAGAACCGTCTGAGAGTTAGACGTTTTTGATTATTAAATCACAGACAGAAAGAAAAATATGATGCACCGAGAGTCTTACGCGTGTTTCAAGTCGGAAATGGATCTGTTTGCCATGCCACCCACCATGATTACGATGCAAGAATCCCAATGGGTAGAATTTCATCCCGTCTCCTCTTTGACGGATTCAGCTCCCATCGAGTTTGAAATTAAAGGAGAGCCCGAAGATTACATCGATCTGAATAGCAGTTATTTGTATTTGAAAGTCAAAGTGATTAAAAAGGACGACACCAATCCGGAAGCCGATGCTAGAGTAGCTCCCGTCAACAATTTCATGCATTCCTTGTTCAGGATTTGTACTTGAATAACAAACTAGTCAGCAGTAGCATGGATACTTACCCTTACCGAGCGTACCTGGAAAATCTCTTGACGTACGGAAAAGAGGCTAGGAACACTCATCTGGATGCTTGCGTGGTATGAAAAACTGACACAGCAGGCTGGACCAAGTTTAACTACACAGCCTTGATGGCGATCAACACAATGTGGGTTTTAACGACCGTCGAAAGAAAATCCTACAAGGACGTAGTTTAGAACTGTTGGATCGTTAGAATCATATAAGGTGGTCAAAGCCCAGCGACCATCAGGCCCCGCCACACAGAGTGGCAATTAATTAATTTACGAAATAACAAGGTCCCAAACCACGTCGAGTCAACCCAAGACCGATAGGCCCTACTAAAACCAAGTATGTTACCTAGGACCAACTTACTAGCGTATATAAGGTTGTGTAAGCCCAGGACCATCAGGGCCAGCCACACAATGTGGCAAATACCAAATAAAAAACATACTAATGGCTGTCATCGGAGGTATATCTTTTACTCTAATATAAAGCAAAAACAACACAGAGAGTTTCAAAAATTTCTCAAACCATTTCGGCATTAATTACAATTCAAAATTCGTGCAAAGACGCAAAATTTAGACCAGATCCCTGGAGACCACGAGCACCTGCCGGTGGATTCGCGCTAGCCTACCGACCTGCATCCTCCCTTGCCTCGACCGGACTCCACAATTTATCAGCGTGCAATGCACGCATAAATATACCTAACAAAAACATGAGTGTGTGCCTCAAATCCCACTCACCGATTGGCAAATAGTATGGAGGGGGATTACCGCCGTAATTATATGCATGTATTTTCTAATCTTCCTTGATGCATTATTGTAAATGGCTGCTTGCAAGTGCTACTTTCATAATTATATCCATGCATATTGTATTCTTCATTGATGCAAATTGTGCGTGGCAGTTTGCAAGTGCTACTTTCCTTCTGCATTATTGTAAATGGCTGCTTGCAAGTGCTACATTCCTAATTCGAGTCATGAATTTTCTGTTCTTCATTGTTGCAAGCTGTAAATGGCTGATTGCAAGTGCTTAGATCTACTTTCCTTCTGCGTCATTGTATTTTGCAATTTGTCAACTACTGAATTGATTCTTCAGTTTGTCGTATAGCATAATGTTGTGGTAGTTATTACAAGTTTTAATATTCTATTTATAAACTTGCTATATCACAAGTTACACAGATTGCACCTTCTAAAATCATGATTATAATGTAGCATCAAGCACGTTGCAATTTAGCATCACGGAAGTAAGCATAAAATAATGTCTCATTATGACAACAGATGGCGCTGTGACACATCAATTTCTTACACTACGATAGCTCCCCTGACCCTAGCAACAAGAGGTTATACCACTTTACGGCATATTAGGGCGTCTTATTTACAATATCATTGAATTGTATTACCGCATTACAGTCAGCTGATTTCTCAGAGTATTAACATTCGAAAGAGAGCTGACCTGCAAGAAGCACAAAACAAATTAAATGTATCAAATTGTATACAATTAGATATATTTACACCATGTTATATTTCCGCTGACCCTTCCCACCCCATTGTTTTTGGATATTTTGTGGGTGTAATTTGCCGCTACCGCACGGTGGCAGAATAGGGCAGCCGCTTACAAGCAATGTTTAAGGTCCTAATTTGTTTATATATTCTCATTCACAATGTTATCAATTTAGAGCATGTTTTACTATTTTAGAGTGCAGTGCAAATTCTGCTTTTGTGTAAGTAAAGACCTCATAAGGTTGGAGCAAATTGCTGATAATTGCACATCAAGGACATGCTTTATCTTTCTTATGAGAGAGAGAGAGAGAGAGAGAGAGAGAGAGAGAGAGAGAGAGAGAGAGAGAGATTGCATTGCAGAGATGAAGATTCTGTTTATTCTCTCATCCCAATGAAATTAATTTTAACCGTTAACTTGCAGTTTACATAGGCAGTTTACAAGAAGTAAGTTATATATTCAAATTATACAGAATTCTTATATATGTATGGCAAGGATGGTTATGCAATAACCAGCAAGTATTATCACTAGTTGTCTGTGACAAGAATCTCATATCTCCAGTTTCATTTTAAATCTCCAATTCCAATACAATAGTAAGAAACAAATGACTTGAAACACAGATCACATACAAAGCATATATTGTAGCATAGCTATATGCTACAAAAATATAAACTTATTTCATTATATAAGAAAATAAATTCTAACAATATGAAATATATTTTCTTTATCTTAATATAAAGAACATTTCCATACAATTATGAGATGTTTTATTTCCACAGATATAAAACTGGAAACTACATTTTTTTATAATTTAAAATTGTATTCATCCATATACGAATCGATATTTATAGTACAGATAAGATGATTGATTGCAAGGTACTTCACTGATAAAACATCAGACTCCTTTTGTAGCAATTATAAAAATATCATGAATATAAATTACCTTGCCACTGCTACCAGTAACCAGCTCAATTTGTTTTTATTATTACTGCTACAGTACAGTACCAAACTTGCTTGATACATTTGGATATGAAATTAATGTAGTAGTTAAAACGATTTATACAAATTTTTACATGTATCTTCCACAGATGTGATTGTTTTCTGTTAGAAGAGTAAAGACCCCTGCCACATAATTTTTTTTAAACACTTTTCAAGTTTTTAAGGCTACTCACAGCTCAGGCTGTGTAGCATCCAGCACCCCCCATCACCAGCATAAACATTTTCGTTTGTCTGTGATTTTATCATTATTTTATCCTATTTAAAATATAAGTTAATATTGTCATGACACAAAAAATATCAGCACAATACAACTAAGCAATAAAGCAAAATAAATAAATAAAAACTATATGCAGCGTTTAACTTTTCATAGGAAATATTAGAGAAAAATAAATATTTGATGTAAACTAGCATTCATAAAACCAATGTTATTAGATGAATTAGTCTAAAACAAAAATTATCATACAGGAAGGCAGTTATAAGGAACAAATACTTGGCATGTCTTGTTACATTGTTCTGAGATTTATTTATCAATCCCTTTTGTTTTTCACTTTCACATGAATAAAACATGAATAAAGACGAGCTTTTTACACAATTTGGCTTTTGGATTAGACACACACTCATAATTGCAAATTCTGAGGAATTAAAACTGTAAATTTTGGATTGGCCGAGACACATTTCCTTTTGTATACCACATACATTTGTAAATTATGCCTCAAGAACAGTCAGATTATATTCCCTAGTGACAGTTTCAAGAATTAATAAAAAAAGAAAAATCCCATTCCATTGCTGAATCTGTATTCAATATATTCACTGTACAAAAATGCTCATGTTTTGGAGAATTTGCTTTTTGCCCGCAATAAAATTAGTTGTTTGCACTTGCTATGAGCAAAAAACCGTGAAAAGGATTATATTTTATTTGCTAATTTGTTTTTTTCTGATGTTTGGACCTCCACAAACTATTATATTTATGAATCTGAGATGAAATTTTAAATTTGGCCTGTTATTCCTAATATATGTGCCTTGGAACAATGGATAAGGTAAATTCCATAATTTAAATGACTTAATCACTCAGCAGAGAGAGAGAGAGAGAGAGAGAGAGAGAGAGAGAGAGAGAGAGAGAGATTCATAAGTAAGTTAGTTTCTTCACAGAATAATAGAAACCACTTGCCAATTTCTGACTGCAGTTGCAAGATATCTGAAAAGAAAGTAACAGCTACTTTATGAGCATGCAAGACATTTTAATGTGAGTTATAGGCCCACAAGTACTGTTCCTCAGAGAAGACATAAGACTGGGTTTCAGAAATTGAAGCTACACAACTACCAGTTTATTACTTTGTGAAAAATGGGGTCATTATGAGAAAATGGCTACCGCCTGATGTACCTGTTGGTGATGAGTGGTCAGTGAGCAATCAAGTTGATATTCCTACGTCGTATATACAGGAAATTCATAGTCTAACCCATAAAACTCCTTAAGCTGGTCATTTTGGTGTCAGTAAGACTTATCACAAGATCATGAATCATTTTGATTTGCCGAAAATTAAAAATGATGTTTGTAAGTACCAAAGATTTTGCCACACTTGTCAAATGGTAGGAAATCCCAGTCAGAAGATATCTAAGGCACATCTTCAACCTATTCCTGTATTTTACCATTTGACAAGCCATTTAACAAAAGTATGGTAGACTGTCGGTTCCTTACCTAATACCAAGTCAAGCAACCAATACTTGTTGACCATAATGTGTGCATCTTGAAGATCTCCTTTGAAGAATATTAAAGCAAAAACTGTTCTAAAAGTTTAGGCAATGTTTTTAACGCTTGTTTGCCTCCCCAAATCTGTCCAGCAAATTTTATGTTTGACTATTTCCAAGAACTTGTGCATGAATTAGATGTGTGATGTGATGTGATTTAGATTTTTAACGTAGCTTTAACAATTTTTCAGTCATATCGCTACGATGTCTGCAGTGTGACAGTTTATAGTGATGTTGGGGCATCATGCCGCAGACATGTGGCATGATGTCCCACCCAGTCACATTATCCTGACACCAGGCCGACCAGTCCTAACACTAACCTCTTAATGCTGAGCGCCAAGCTAGGCAGCTGTTAGTACCATTTTGTAAAGTCTTTGGTATGACTCGGCCGGGGTTCGAACCCGCGACCTCCCGCATCCGAGGCGGACGCTCTAACCACTAGGCCACAGGAGCGGTGCATGAATTAGATATCCAACAGTTTAATTTTTCTGCCTATCACCCTGAAAGTCATGGGGCTAGCACAAAACTGTCCGAAAACACTCACCTACCCAGGATACATATATACAATTATACTGAATCAAGCCTTAAAAAAAGACAGTGATCAGAAAAATCCTACATTGTATAATTATCGAGTAAGATGAGGAGAGTTTTTTTTCCCACGTTGGTAATTATCTCCAAATGAAAGACCCCATGACTACCATAAAATAGCAAAAGACTGTCCCAAAACACCCTCAACTACCCAGGATACATGTAGGTAAATAAATAAAATCAAACCAAATAAAAAGACAGTGATCAGTAAAATTCTACCCTGTATAATTATCGAGTAAGATTAGTAGAGTTTTTCTCTTGATGATACTTGCTGAATGAAATACCCTAAGTGTGTCCCAAAATACGCATATCGACCCAGGTAACATGTATACAATTAAAATAATTTAATGAAATATGCAGTTTTGGTGCATATTCTCTCTCTCTCTCTCTCTCTCTCTCTCTGAATCAAAGATAATTCACTAAACTACTTTTATATTGCAAAAAGCAGCACACTTAATAAGTCGGAATCATGCGTCATTACATTCACATTTCAAAAATTCTTATCAAGTTTTTTAAAAAATCTTTAATGTGACAAACAGCAGCTAAATAATTAGATCCTAAGGGTTTAATATTTATATTGTTAAAATTCTTGAACCAATTTTTAGTATTTTAATTGGTTTGATAATGGTAAGAATTGCAATAAATAAAAGTAAAACCTCCTGTAACATTATGTCTTTTGTCTCACTTTTAGAGACAAAAGTTTAAAAGGATGCAAACCAGTTTTAAGGCTGTTAGTTTGTTTGTTTTGGGTTTTTAAAAAATACATTTAAAGGTCGAGGTTCTGTACATCAACAATGCAAATTAAGTATTGGAAAACAATCGTACACTAAATCTAATACTTCTAATCGCAAGTAAACATTTCTATCATGATACAAACATAATTTTCCACAATTTGATTATTTCGGTTTTTGCGACAATATATGTTCCAAAATGAAGATTGTGATAAGAATAAGAAATCCTTTAGGAATGCTTAATTTTTTTTAATGTCGTTTAACCAATAAACTTTATTATGTGCTATTGATCTTGCTCTGAAATATATTATTTTCGCAGGATCTTATGTACAATAGAATCACAGGAAAAGATAGACGTCTGTAAGGTGCGTCAAAATGGGTGACGTACAATACGATCCTTACAACCAGGGGTCGTCGGATGAAAGCACGTTAAGAAGAGTACGAGGGAATGTATCACTGTCATTTCTGATCCTTACTTTGCTAAAATAACTACTGTTTCCAAAGTAATGAGAGATATCACTAAGAAGTAGATTTCTTAAACGGTGAAAGTAAATACTTAAGTGCGTCAAAACTGGTGTTGAAGAAGATGAACCACCCTGCTGTAGTGTATGCGTTTTTGAATTCGTTTGGTGCTCTAAATCACTTAGATCTTCGTGAAAGCACATGGTTTTAGAGAATGATTAAAACTTCGTTGCTAACATACACCTTAAAAAGGGGACTGCAAAAGAGTTACGATGTTTATCGACACGAACTGAATGCCGTAAAGCTCAATGGGGAGCATTAATTGTTTCTGGTAAAGGAAAAACTATAAATTTAGAGCGCCGTCTGTTGTCATAATGCCATGCTAATCTCTAGTATGCCATTATGACAACAGATGGCGACACGAGTTGGACAAAGTCGATACTGATAAAACTTGGTATTTACATTGTTGCAAGGCCAAATCTGTATGAAAACAGCAGTTTGAATGGTGTATTGTAATATGTCAGGTTTATAAACAGAATATACAAAACTTGTAATAACTGACATAGCGTTTTGCCATACGACAAACTGCAGAATCGGTACAGTAGTTGGAAAACTGCAAGATACAATGACGCAGAAGGAGAGTAGATTTAAGCACTTGCAAGCCATTTACAGCTTGTATCAACGAAGAGCAGAAAAATTCATGACTAGAATTAGGAATGTAGCACTTGCAAGCAGCCATTTACAATGATGCAGAAGGAAAGTAGCACTTGCAAACTGCCACGTACAATTTGCATCAATGAAGAATACAATATACCTGGATAGAATTATTAAAGTAGATCTTGCAAGCAGCCATTTACAATAATGCATCAAGGAAGATTAGAAAATACACGCATATAATTATGGCGGTAATCCCCCTCCCTACAAATAGCGGCTGAAACAAGAGTGCGTGATGGGTCTATTCCCGCTCTAAACAAGCCTAACATTCAGGCAGCATGAAACATACTGTTTCGCTACCTGACGGCTAAATTAACAGCACTCATTGAGTGCATAAACGCCTGGGGGATGTGGCTCTAATTCCTTCCCCCAGGAAAAATTTATTATCCTGCTGTGCAGGAATAAACCACTGGTACATGTACTGTACGAACACCACTATAATTTAACATTATTATCATCAAGTCTGGCTATTCATTTACATTTTTTTCACACGCTCTAAGACACGAACCACGCAGCTGCGGTGAGTCTGCCTGGAATCGATCAACAAAGTGCTATAAACATCTCCACCTGCTAACAAGAATAAGACGGAACAAGAAATTTTTGATTATGGGGAAATATCGAACAGCGATAAAGAAATAAGCACAGCAAATAAGAACAAAGAACAAAGGTAGGCCAGCAGCAGTAACAACAGGGAGCCTAGCCGCAAGAACAAGGGAACAAAGGAAAGCCAACTGCAGTAGCACGATTCCTAATTAAGCCCCACTACGCCTTACACTAACACGCTCCAAGGTAAGGAATATACATATTGTTATCTTCAGGTTTAATCCCACAGGAAATTTTTATTGTGTCCCTTTCTTCTTCTCAATCACTTACTTAAAGTCTCGATACTTCGATAATAACTAACCCACATTACTCTTAATTATAACAATACTAACTACAATACACTAATAATATTAACATCAATACCATAATCTCATAAACTCCTACATCACAAATATAACTAATTCAAATTTCCAAAATAAACAATCAACCCGAACCAACTTTATTTAACTTAATCCACCACACTAGACATATAACCAATAACGAAACGTCCAATCAAATTTGACCTTATATATTCATTACGAACCAGCAAAAAGACCAAAACAATCAACCCGAAGAATTCAACTTCCAATCAGATTAGATTTTATATATACAATACGAACCAGCAAGGGTGGCGCTCTACAGTTTCGTATTTTGCATAGAATTATAAAGAAAAAGAATTTCCCCGGGTTTCCTCACTAGTTATACGGCTATTTAAAAAAGACCTTGTATATCTTAGGTATTGTTCAAAAGTCTTTAATTCCCCTTATTTTGGTGTATGAGAGATGGGTGTAGTATGGGTTATAGAGTATACAGCTTGGCTTTACTCCAGATGTGCACCTTTCAAAAAAGTGCTAGCTCCACTTGGTCATTTTCACTTCCTGAACTTCGGAGGGAAATTGTAATAAAAAATAAAAAAAGCCGATAACGTTTTTTACATTTCATATATTTGGTAATTCATTCATTGCACTTTCAGAAGCTGGTATTGTCTTGTCTGGCAAAATTCATTTTCCCTATTTTAATAGGTGCTAAGGATAGTGTACTTTAGACAAATTCAGGCTGATTTTTGGAGTACAAGGGAGCAGTCATTTTAGTTAGCAGTTTGCTAAGATCATCTACAATTTCCAAAAGTACAATATCCAAAGAAATGTCAGCCACATTACATCAAAGTAGCATAGAGGTATGCCAACATTCTCTCCACTGTGCATGTTTTAATTACAAACAACTTCACCTTATATACGTCACTCTCTCAAAAGTACATAATAACTGGTGAGCCCCCACCCCACCCCCCAAGGAGACCAAACCCGAAGAATTCAACTTCCAATCAGATCAGATCTTATATATATTCAATACGAACCAGCAAAAAGGCCAAAACAATCAACCCGAAGAATTCAACTTCCAATCAGAATAAACCTTACGTCGGCTTAAATACTAACAAAATAGAAAACTAGAAAATGAACCGAAGAATTCAACTCTCAGTCAAATTTGACCTTACATAACGAATAGGAACAAGATAAAAACTTTAACACTGTGCTTTCTTCCAAGGCACTTTACAACAATTGACGTATTACGAAAAAAAAACTGCACATAACTACATCTATACATTAATTCACATAATTTATAATTAATATCTAAACAAATAACCTTTTTAACAATCAATTAACAAACACGTATCTCCAACATCATACGTTTATATCAAGTAAGTATAACTACAAACCAAGGCAGGTAAAGTATCGAAACATGGCACAAAGAACCAGAAGTAAAATTGCTCTCCTCACCAAGTCTAGGATGGAAACAACCAAAGAAAGAAAGCTTAGAAGCATGCAAAAAGGTACCCTGCACCAAGACAACAGGACAAGTGCACATGACAGTACAGCAGAGGAACTCCCCAGGGAATCAATAATTGGTACCTACCCAACCTCCCCCTCAACAAAAGAAATCATTCGGCGAGTATTGGAAATCCAAACACGAAGAATCACAAGAACTTCTACCAAAAAGACAAACACAACCATAACAACTATGGAAGACGCTATTAAAACTAGAAGGAAAAGAAACCCAATCAACATACAACTGAAACCGGAACAAGAAACTATATCACAAAGCCAGAAAAATGACCAAAACAACTTAGATACAACAGATAGCAACGCAATGGAAAACACACAGGCAGATAACAGCAGAACAACAACAACACCAATAACAAGAGAGGCAGACAACAACATAATAACACCAATAATAAACCTGGAGGAAAAAGAGACAGATAATAACAAAGGAACAGAAACCACCAATGAAAAGGCAGCACCTATCAACACAGCAAATACCAACACAATAGAAAATGGACAACAGACAACAGAACTACAACAACCGCAACAGCAACACCCATAAACATAGTTGACAACAGAGCAACAACAACCATTACAATACCAACAACACCTGACAACTGCACAACAAACAACACACAACATCAACAGGAGGCACAGAATAAACAGATGATAACAAACACCAATACCACGAGGACCAAAACAACAACTACAGTAACAGCAACAACCACTATTCCGCAATACAACACCCCCTGCCACCAAAAGACAACATCTGCGCCTAAATACACCATACACAATAGTCAGCTAGCAGGACTATCTGAGCACATAACGGCAAGGGAATTGAAAGAAATACAAAAAGCCCTACAGGAAGCAAATCGGGAAGTACAGGAAACAACAAATAATACCTCCTACGATAAACCAGAATATGAAGAAGAAGCTCTAACAGCAAAAGGGAAACACCCAATCAAAGGAAAACCAAGTATCAAGAAAACAATCACGCCCAACGACAAAAGTACAACAAATAAAGTCAATACGACAGATGAAAGACAACAACACGACAACACAAACAACACAGACACCAGAAACAAAAACAACATTGACAACAGGGACACCAAACAACCAAGTCCAAAACGAAATAAAATCGTTGCAAAAACAGGAAATCAATACCATCAGACAAGACCAAAACCAACAAAATACGAATATCATCCACCAGAACTAACAATATTCATCAGCAGCTACACCCAAAGGTTCCTACGAATCAGCCCCAAAAACCTAGCAACAACGTTGATGCAATACCACAACGGCATGTTTCGAATTATTAGGCCACGGTCCAACTACATTATCATCTGGTGCAATACCACAAGCCAACTCGCCAAATATCTTGAAATAACTCACACAGCATGCATAAAGGTTACAGTCAGAAGACACCGAGCAACATATAAAACACATACCAAGAACACACCAACGACCACCAATACAACCACGAAAATAACCGCTAGCAACACGACAGGAGACAAACGCGTAAGGAAAGAGAAAGAAACCCCAAACACCGGATTTAAAGCAATATTAAAACTAACGGACACACATACACGGAAAACTACATCTGATTTAGAAACCGACCTAACGTACAACAACATCCCACATAAACGAATTACGAAACTAAGAAACAGACACGGGAAAGAGACGTCTACCGTATTGATAGAGATCGCTGAACCACCACCGAAGACCAACAAGTTACGACCACAAGTTAAAACAATCAAACCACAGAAATACATCAACAAACCCCGTTTTTGCAACAATTGTCAACGGTGGGGACACTTCACTTCAAGATGCCGATACCATGCAAGATGCTTCAGATGTGGAGGAAAGCACAAGGGAAATTGCACTGCCAAAACACACAGATGTGCTAATTGCAGAGGACAACACTCCCCATACTCGGCTGAATGTCCCCAAACTATAGCGGAAACAAAAATCATCCAGCTCATGGAAGACAAACAAATCACGTACAATGAAGCCAAAAAAGAACAAAAAAAATCCTAAACACAACCCAAACATCAACTCCAACAAAACATGTGAATACAACTCGACCAGCCCAAACAACTACAACCACCCAAGAAACACCTAAGGCAACAACCGCTCGACCTCCAACGCCGTCAACTACGAGAAAAAATAAACAAACCACATTTAACACGCCCAAACACAACAAACAGCAACCGGAACACAACCGACGCATCAACAGGGAAAACAACAGTCATAACATGAGAGAGGAAAAGAAAGAAAAAAAAAAACAGGCACCCCAACCAAGCGCAACATACAGCAAACCACAGGAAAAGAAGGGAATACCACATTCAACGACTATCTCGACCCAACTCTCATAACCCAATACCTGCAGGAGCTAAGAAACGGAATCCAACAAAACACACATCATAACCAAATCAAAAGGGAAGACTTCTTCCGCTTACTCTACAGACAAATGGAAAAGATTTTCCCCAAGGACAATTAACCCCGCTATAAAATTATTACTGAACAAATAAACAACAACGTACTACTATAATGGAAAGCAACAACACTACAAATTACGCAAATTATACAAACTCCACCACAAAATTCATCATATGGCAATGGAATTGCAGAGGATTATTTTCAAATCATGGTGAACTGTTATCAGCTATCAACACTGCCACACACAAACCTGATATCCTCTGCCTTCAAGAGACACTCCTAACTGAAACAAACAAGGCATTGCCCAAAATAAAGGACTACTATGCTAACTTCCATAAACGCAGGAACAATGGGAAAAAAGGAGGAGAACTTGCCATTTACATACACAATACAATCACAGATGTAACAGAAATCGATATCAACGTGGACCTACCAGGTAATCTCATCGAACATCAAGCAATCACCGTCAAAATATGACAAAAAAGACTAACCATCTACAACATGTATGACCCAGGCGGAAATAATGCAAGCCCCACCCAAAACTACATGGAAATATTCAAAGACAAGAGTAGAAACAGTATCATCTGTGGAGATTTCAACGCGCACAACACAGAATGGGGAGGAAATCATATAGACATCAGAGGCAAAAGCATCGAAAAGTACGCCAGGGATAATCAGCTAATAATCCTAAACACAGGAACACCTACCAGAATAGACCCCAACACCGGGAAATTTTCGTCCATAGATTTAACACTAGCAACACCAACTATTGCACAGATCACGGACTGGGAGGTACTACAGCAAAGTACATTAGGAAGTGACCACTTCCCGATAAGTATTACAATATACCTACAAAGTCCAAAGGAGCAACAAAGAAATATACAGACATGGAAAACAGATAAACCCGAATGGGATCTCTTTCAAGAAATCTTGAAGAAAATACAACTAGAAGATCTACAAAGTACTGATACTAACCACTGCTACAACAATATCACCCACGCAATAAATGAAGCAGCGCAAAAAGTATACACAAACCCAGCATACCATGGTGGAGAGACAACTGCCGAATTGCCATCAAAGAAAGAAAGAAAACCCTCAATCGTTTCAAACACACAAAACTAGCTTCAGACTTCATCAATTATAAACAAAACGAAGCTAATGCACGAGCAGTAATAAAAGAAGCCAAAAATGTCTCATGGAAATCTTACTGCTCCACCCTCACACACCGCACCAACTTCAAAGAAGTATGGGCAAAAATTAAAGCCATGAGAGGAAAGGTCCCAACATCACCAAAAATAACATGGGCAGAAACTAATCAAGATAAAGCAGAACAGTTAGCAAAACACTTCGCACACTTCAGCAGCAACAGCAACCACACTCAAACATTTATGTAACAACAACAAGCCATAGAGATTTCCCTCACATATTCAAAGATCAAACCACGAATCAAACCAACAACGACTCACCATTAAATGACAGTTTCAATCTTCAAGACGGGAGGAAAGCATTAAATAATAAAAAATCCACAGCCTCAGGAGAATACAACCTAGGAAATGCCATCTATAAGCATCTTCCAATAAATATGCAAACAATAATACTCGATATGATATGGACAACAGGAAACATACCCACATCATGGAAACAGGCAATAGTCATAGCCATACCAAAACCAGGGAAGGACCCTAAAAATGTAACATCATACCGACCCATCTCCTTAACGAATACCATATGCAAATTATGGAGACAATGATCAACAACCGGATAAGACACCACCAGAATAAAAATCATTCGCTCTCTGAAAACCAAAGTGGATTTAGAACCAAACGCTCAACCATCGCCCAGCTAATTAGACTAGAAGCCGACACCAAACTAGCCTTTAATGCCAAACGAAAAGCGACAGACACTTAATAGCAATCTTCCTAATCCTCGAAAAAGCTTTCAACTTAGTTTGGACTAAAGGATTTATCTCAAAACTCAACCAATACGGCATAACGGGAGGGATGAAACGATGGATTTCAAACTTTCTCACAGGGAGACAAATTAAAACCAGAATAGGTGACACGATCTCCAAAACTTAAACTCCGGATAACGGAACACCCTAAGAAAGTGTGATAAGTCCAACACTATTTAACATCATGGTCAACAACCTCGGGGACTACATTAACAACACAATCAATTTATCGCAATTTGCATACGATAGCGGAATCTGGAAAGCAGCAAACCCCAACAGCCAAAAACACATCGAACAACTACAACAGAACCTAGACGCTATCACCAAATGGGCAGACAACTGGGGATTTAAAATTTCAAGTGCCAGAACTGTAGGAATACTTTTCTCCCCAAACAATAGACAAAAGCCCAGATACCGCAAACTCTATCTACAAGGTACACTGTCACGTGTAGGCTCGTACAAAAGTAACAAAAGAAAAGAGTGAAGCCAACAAGCTTTATAAATTTTATCAAAATAATTTATTTCCCTAGAAAACAATGTAAAAAGAGGAAATAGGACTTACGGTTTGTGAATATAATCCAAAAATTAATCCTAGAATTGAAAAATATAAGTCCTATCACTAAACAGTTCTAATTGAATTCAGGTTCGAATCTCTATGACGTTCCAATATGGAAGGCGATGACGTCAGATGAGGTCATTGTACAGATGGCAACAATTCCTCGTTGAATCACAATTTATAATGTTCCCGTTTAGAATTCCAGAACAAATTTCCACTAAACGTCTTTGTCCCAGAATTTTATTTGAAAAAGCACTTGTGTAGTTTTCTAGAGAATAAATTATTAAATCCCAAAAAATAGATGAACTTCAAAACAATTTGGCATCAACAACAGAAACACCATTTGACATGTATGACAAGATCTACAAAACGTACAAACATGACTTTTGATTTTTGGCCAATAAAAGTGAGTTAAGATCTTGTGATAAGTTTTATTTATCCCTAAATGACCAACCAGAGAAGTTTCATGGGCCAGACTAAGTATTTCCTGTCTGTAAGATTTTGGAACTACAATCTGATAGTTCACTGACTATTCGTCACCAGCAGGTACTTAGGGAGGTCTCCATTTTCTCATAAGAATTCCATTTTTAATGAAATAACAGACAGGTACTTCAGTGGCGTCAGTTTCACTAATGGCCCTTTGAAACAAACAGGAGATCTCAGGATCTTTTTCCTGTAAGACGACAAGTGATTGTCGTTTGTCACCCTGATTAGATAAACGAGAACGACTATTTAAAAGAGGATCACTGTGATCAATACCTTTTGATTGATCCAAATTAGGAGTGAAAGTGACCTCATCAAAAGCCTGACCAATACATGTGTCAGCTAAAGGAATACTTTCCTCATTCTCAAGAGCTTTCTTTGCCATATCTCTGGTAACTGCTCAAGATTGGTATAAATCAGGGTTTTCTTTTTCAATAGGATCAACTTTCTGATCCAAATAAGGCTTGTAAGTTACAAGTGGATTAACCACAACCTTGTCTCCAGCTAGGTCGTTGCCTAGTACCAAATGAATGCCCTCAACGGGTAAAGTAGACACTATACCGACTGTCACAGATCCTGAAACTAAGTCTGATGACAAATTTACACAATGGAGAGGAACATTAACAAAGCCGCACTCTATTCCCTGAATGAGAACACTCTCATTAGAACAGGACTTCTCAGAAAAAGGCAAAGTACCTGAAAATAAAAGACTCTGAGAAGCTTCTGTATCCCTTAAAATTTTAATAGGGATAGGATTGGCCAAATCACCCAAGAGTGATATAGAAACCTTCGACATGAACGGTTCATGATTCTCCATAATAAAATCAGACTGGGGTTTATTAGACCCACCAAATGTATTGCTTTCAATACATGACCGTGACCTTGACCTCTTAGAAATAAGAGCATTTGGGATAGGTTTATCTTGATTCTGATGCCTATATTTCAAATTTGAAGGAACGCCAAATGAAGTGTCCTTTTTTCTTGCAATATGTACACGTAGGAAGAGACAAGGATTTTGAATCAAGTTTATCAGAAGCTTAATTTTTAGAAGTTCTGCCAGACTGAGTTTTAGAAAGAGTCGTATTAGGCTGAAATACCTTTCTACCAGTAGACTGCTGAGTGAATGATTTGCCTACGATAAGAACTTTATGAGTTAAGGAATACTCATCAGCAGCAAGAGCAGCATTTTCCAAGTTTTCCATCTTATGCTCTTCAAGATGGTTCTTAATATCACTAGGGACACAGTTCTTGAACTCTTTAAGTAATAGAAGTTGTTCAAGACTTTCATAATCATGTTCAACTTTCTTGGCTAAGCACCATCTTTTAAATAACTGCCATTTTTCTCTTGCAAATTCGACATAAGTTTGTCCAGCTTCTTTTTTATAGTTTCTGAATTTTTACCGATAAGCCTCAGGGACTAGCGCATTACCCTTTAAGATGCACTCCTTAACCAAATCTTTGTCAGAACTTTGCTGTACTGACATTGAATGGTAAATATCACTAGCTTTACCAATTAGTACATATTCTAGTAATTTAGTCTAATGTTCCCTTGGCCATTTCAAATTTTCTTCAACTTTTTCAACACGAGGAAAATATTTGTCTACTTCTTTTTCTCTAAAAGGGGGCACTAACCTGATATTTCTTGTAATGTCAAAACTTGATTTTGTATGTGAAGTGGGGTCGTGCTTTTCTCTTGCCATCTCCATTTCTTTCATTCTAATTTGAAAATCCCTTTCATCCTTCTTTCTTTGTAATAGCATCTGCATTTGCTTATCTCTCTCTCTCTCTCTCTCTCTCTCTCTCTCTCTCTCCTCTTTTTCAAATTATAATTGTTTATCTTTCTCCCTCTCCTGTCTCTCTCTATCTCCTTCTCTTCTTATTGCAATTTTATTTGTTTATCATTTTCTCTCTCTCTCTCTCTCTCTCTCTCTCTCTCTCTCTCTCTCTCTCTCTCTCCCCTCTTTCTCAAATTGCAATTGCAATTGCTTCTCTGCTAATTGCATTTGTTTCTCCTCTTTCTGAAGCTCGAGCTTCCTTAACTCCAATTCCATCTTGTATTTCATTTATAATTCCTTTACTTTTATGTCAGAGTCTGATACCGACTTACTGACCCATGCCAAAACACTTTTATCAAGCACATTCTTCTCTACCAAATATTGAAACAAAATGATTTTAATTTCTTGCTTCGTTAAGGAAGATTTTGCTTGAAAAACGTCGTATTTTCTGGCAAATTCAAGGAACTCATCTTTTTCTAACTATCCAAATGCTCCTGAGTAGGACTAGAAAGAAAAGTCTCCACTTTTGATGACATTGTGAAAAAAAAGGCTGTTGTTTTCACTAAAGATTTCAAACCAAATGTAAAATAGTACTTGGGATATAAAAACTAGGGGAATTGAAATTTCAAAGAACAATTTTCTGAAATATTTTAGCCAAAATTCAAATATTCCGGACGAGCCCCCAGTTTTCTCTTGTTACGTGTAGGCATGTACAAAAGTAACAAAAGGAAAGAGTGAAACCAACAAGCTTTGTAAATTTTAACAAAATAATTTATTTCCCTAGAAAACAATGTAAAAAGAGGAAATAGGACTTACGGTTTGTGAATATAATCCAAAAATTAATCCTAGAATTGAAAAATATAAGTCCTATCATTAAACAGTTCTAATTGAATTCAGGTTCGAATCTCTATGACGTTCTAATATTGAAGGCGATGACGTTAGATGAGGTCGTTGCACAGATGGCAACAATTCCTCGTTGAATCAAATTTTTAATTTCCCCGTTTAGAATTCCAGAATAAAGTTCCACTAAACGTCTTTGTCCCAGAATTTTATTAAAAAAAAAAAAAAAAAAAAAAAAATACTTGTGTAGTTTTCTAGAGAATAAATTATTATATCCCAAAAAGTAGATGAACTTCAAAACAATTTGGCATCAACAATAGAAACACCTTGTACCCTCAAGGTGTAGGATACGACTGACTGGGTCTACTAAAAACCGTCTGTCTTAACACACGATTTTAGATCATATGGTGGCTCACGTGACGCGCTATGTGATTCACTAATTGAGCAGCACAATAAAAAAATGCCATTTATCACATAGGCCCGAATTATCCTATCTAAGAATCAAATTCTCACGCTGGAAATATATAAAAAAAGAAAGGCTGTTTACAATTTAGCTAACACGTGGGCCGAACATGACCTTGGTAATAGCCAATCATTTCCGCTTAGTGTTTACAAGACGTCTCAACCAAGGTGAGCTAAAAATAAAAATGAAGCAAACCTTTGCGTCAAAACAAAAGACTGAATTTTCTGGGAAATATATCAAATCCTGTAAAATTTATCATTACAATAAAATATAATGAAACAAAAATAAAATAAAAAGAATTTAAAACTAACACACAAGCAATTTAATTACATATTCGTAACACACACCCATACAATTCGTCAAACAAACATACTTCTTAGGAATGCTTCTTGATGAAAACCTCAGCTGGAAGCCTCACATAACAGCAATAATCAAACCTGTCAACAAGACATCAACTTCCTACAACATCTTAAGGGAACAACGTGCGGAGCTGATCAGCACACATTGCTATGCTATATAGATCACTAATCACGACTAAACTGGGCTATGGCTGCCAAGTATATGCATCTGCAAATAGTAGTCTACTTCAAAAATTAAACACCTTACAATACAAAGTACTCAGAATATGCACAGGAACACTACCTAACATCTCAAACAATGAACTACAGGTACTAACGGGAGATTTACCATTGAATTTAAGACGAGAGGAACACATCTTGAGATATGCCATCATAAACTCAATACATACAGACATCAGTCCAACTAAAATGGCAATTAAAAAATGAAGGAGACCGTTCAGCCCAAAACTAGTACCAAACCCCCCAGCAAGTAAGAGCACATGCTCGCTGTGATGAAATTCAAATACCAGAGATCCAAGCGGAACAACACAAAATATGCGACACCACTCCTTGGAGAAACATCGCTCCCAAAATAAACCTGACTGTCCAGATATTTGGACCCAAACAACAAAACCCATGGAAAATTTTAACGGAAATCCACAAAATCATAGAGGAGAAGTACACTGGATATACTAAAATCTATACAGACGGATCCAAATCTAAAGAACTCTAGAACAGCGGCGGCCATTGTGATACCGGAACACGAAACCCAAATTGGCGTTCGACTACCGGACGGCTGTTCCATCTACACAGCAGAATTCTGGGCAATTAAAGAAGCACTAAAATGGTTAAAAACCCAAAGCCACAACCAGCACGCCATCATAACAGACTTCCTAAGCGTATTAAAATCCCTGGAGACCCGCACATCAAAAAGCAGAGGAAATATGCTAGAAGAAACAATGCTAACCATAAGGGAACTTGAAGAAAACCAACACAACATCGAATTTTTATGGGTACCATCACACATCAACCTGATCGGAAATGACAAAGCGGACCTCGCGGCAAAGCACAACCTTTTGAATAACGATATACACCCTCTTAATTACAGCGTCCAGAACCATATAGCCAGGTTAGACACAGAATAAATCAGAAATAGCAGCACCTCTGGGAGACCACCAGCAAGGGCAGACACCTATTACAACTACAAAAAGAGGTCGCCAGAAACATCAAGACACCCAAAGAAATGGAAACTATCGACCTCAAAATCATCAACAGGATAAAAACGGGTAAAACATTACAAAGAAGCAGTTTTGGAAGATATCTCAAAGAACAACCAAATCAAACCATTAACTGTCCACACTGCCCCGTACCTGAAACACTCGAGAACGTCTTCAACACTTGTCCCAGATACCACACACAAAGAAATAACTTCCGAGAATACCAGAAGAGGATCGGGTCACCTACAACATATCCTGAACTATTGGACAAGGTACAAAACATCAACATCGAGACCACCTACAAGAGCATAATATTGTACCTAAAACAAATTGATACACATGGGAAAATATAATCACAACCAAAATATATCAGTAAAACACAAACACAGAGGGACTATAGCAGCGGACTCATGCTAGCCAAAGGGCAAGTCCATAAAGAACTTACAAGAGATCAAACCCAAACAAAACTAAATTTTCTTAAAAAAAAATTTTCCCTCTCTGACTCTCTCCTTTTTCGTGTTCTTGTCTTTCAACATTACCTGCATGTAACCATAACCAACTAACTATAACCCTATAACCGTCACAGCCAAAAGGACACAATGTTCGTTTTTTATTTTAAAAAAAATGAGAGAAAGAGAGAAAGTAGGGAAAAGGCAGGAAAAGGGGAGAAGAAGGAGGAGGACGAAGAAGAGGAAAGAGAAAGGAAACGAAAAATGGTTAAGGCACAAGACACCAAAGCCCGCAACCATTGAAAGTCGAACAAGGGACACCAGCATATACCCAGTGATGATACCACAACCACAAAGAAGACAAACACGGAAAAAGAAGACTTTCAAATTAAAGAAAGAAAATAATTATTATTTTTATTATTTTTAAAGGCACACGGGCGCAAAACAGGTACTAGGGAATACAAACTAGCAAACACCTGGGTGGAATCCTGATAGCAACAAGCCTGTGTTGTTAAAAGATTTTCCATTAAGGCCACCCCCTCCTTTTTTTAGGGGTACACGGCCGCAAAGCAGGTGCTAGGGAAAACACACTAGCAAACAGGTGGGTGGAATCCTGATAGCAACAAGCCTGTGTTGTTAAAAGACTTTCCACTAAGGCCCCCCTCTTTCTTTTTTTTTTCGGGCACACGGCCGCAAAACAGGTGCTAGGGAAAACATACTAGCAAACACCTGAGTGGAATCCTGATAGCAACAAGCCTGTGTTGTTAAAAGACTTTCCACTAAGGCTCCCATCTTTTTTTTTTCTTCGGGCACACGGCGGCAAAACAGGTGCTAGGAAAAACATATTAATAAACACCTGGGTGGAATCCTGATAGCAACAAACCTGTGTTGTTAAAAGACTTTCCACTAAGTCCCCCCCCCCTTTTTATGAGGTTTTCCCTTTGGCTATTGAAGACCTCTTTCGGTAATAGCTCTATCCATAAGATCAACACGATCCGTTGGTGCCACCGACAAAATTAATGACCATTTAAAAACACTGCGTGACCCTAACATGTGTAGGATGGCTGACATCCAACAGCTGATTCGTACTATTTCGAAACTATAAATACGCTCAGTACACAAAATTCAAACTATTATAAACAAGAGTAATGAAAATATAAGACTCGTTGAATTAGATAAATTGCACAGGTGACTTACGCATTATTGGTTTTTTCTTAATGTTCATTAGTACAACTGGACTGAATTTGAAATATAAGTACGGACTGGCGTTTTGGGGCGTCCACGACATCCATGGCTACGGCGTTTGCGCCCTCGATGGGTCCCCCTCCTCTTTTCTTCGACCGGACCTAATTTAGAAGTGCCACATCGCGCATAAACGCGGGACTGTGATGGCACCATTCTCGCAGTTCCGACCAACTGAAAAGCCTGACCCTCAGACATAAACTGGTCGCGAAAGCACTGAGTTTGCATAGGCGACCTAAATTCTCATCATCATCATCATCATCATCATCATCAGTCTGGCTACCCATCATTGACCAGTCAACTGAGAAGACAATGAGCAGAAGTAGTAAAAATTACTCGAGCTTCAGATGCACCTGGAGTATGCCAGGCGCATACTTGACGAGCTGGCCATGGAGGCGATTGCAGAAAGTGCGAGAATAGAAGAGGAGGAGGAGGATAGGAAAAAGAAGAAAAAGAAATAAGAGAAGAAAGAAATAATCCTGTCTCACCTCATACTTAGGCCTCTGTGTGAGGTCAAACCTGAGGTGAGGACACCAACTCCACCACTAGCAGCACCACCACGTCAACAACAGCCACTACCTACACCAGAGCCACTACCACCAGTACAAAGACCTGTGGTGCCCCAGACAGAAAACTGGGAGGAGGAGATAAGGAGACCTCATCATCCCCGGTTACAAAATAGAAGACAGAGGGAAGTCTTCACCATCCCTCAGAGTGAAAACTGGGATGATGAGGCCCCTCAACCTCCCTCTGCGCACCCAAGAGCAAGACTGAACTGGGAGAATGACTGGAGCCGGCGACGTGTCTGTGGTGCCAGACCTGAAAGGTGCACACATTAAGAGGTGCATTTGGAGTTCGAAATAAAAAACAGCCCTTCTCAGGGCTACCCAGATCTCCAGAAAAGAGAAACTGATCAATTGCCAGTCATATCATGTGTGTGTGTGTGTGTGTGTGTGTGTGTGTGTGTGTGTGTTTGTGTGTGCTCGTACATTTGTGTGTGTGTGTGTGTTTGTATGCGTGCGCAAACGTTTCTTTGCGTTTGTAATTGTGTTTGTCTGCATACGCGTACGTTTGTGTGTGTGTATTTGTGTTTGTATGCTTGCTGGTACGTTTATTGATGTGTGTATTTGTGTGTTTGTATGGGTGATAGTACGTGTGTGTGTGTGTGTGTGTGTGTGTGTGTGTGTGTGTGTGTTTGTGTTTTTATGCGTGCGCGTACGTTTGATTTAAAAAAAAAATAACAAAAGAACACTAATCACTTAACACAAAAAGTTTGGTAATAGCCTGTTATTTAGTATAAAAATTTATTTTAGTTTAGCACTATCATCACTATGGATTGTTTGGTAGGTGATATGGGTAGTTTGTAAGAGGGGATGGTTTCATTCACGTCCATGTCAAAGGTCAAGGGTCGTACGTTGCATCCAAGGCCCAGCACAGGGGCTAAAAGCCCAGCACGGGGCTAAGTGCCTCTCTAGGGGAGCAATGTTGCCCAGCCTAGGGCGGCATCCAACCAGGGCTGAGTGCCCCCCCACCCAGAGGAGCTATCGCCCAGCCAAGGGCAGAGAGCCCCGTCAGGGGCCTCAGGTCCAGCCAGGGACCGAAACAAGTCGTACAAGCACACAGTGCATAAGCGACTATAATCCCTTGATATATATATATATATATATATATATATATATATATATATATATATATAGATATATATATACATTCGCACCATTTAACTTCAAAACAGCCACACAAAAAAAACATTGTGCATACACATACAACCAAAATTGGAAACAATAAACCAAGAAAAAGGAAACGACCAAAATAACCTTGATACAATTAACAGAGACACAATGACCACCACCCAAACAAATTACAACACTCCCACAACAACAACAACAAGCACTACAGAGATGGGGACTGACAACAACGACAACACACCTTCATCGGCCACTATAACTGAAGGCAATGAAAAAGACTGCATCATAACAACAACAACAACACACTCTGAGGAAGCAAGGAATGACAACAACGACAACACACCTCCATCAACCACTATAACTGAAGACAATGAAAAAGACTACGACATAACAACAACAACACCAACAACAACAAACTCTGAGGAAACACAGAATGACAACAAAGCCGATAATATGCCAATACATCAAACTATAACCATAATTGAAAACAACCAAGAAGTTAACAACAAACCAACAACAATAACAACTACAGAAGAGATGAGAAACGAAAACACAGGAGATAACATACTAACACCAACAAACATAACCGAGGGCAACCAAAAAGACAAAACATCACCAAAGACAACAACTACACACCAGGACCCCCAAACCCCCTGCCATCAACAAACTGCACCTGCAACCAAGTACACTATCCACAATAGCCAACAGGCTGGACCATCAAAACACATAACAGAGAAGGAAATGAAGGAAATTCAGGAAGCCCTACAAGAAACCAACTGGGAAACACAACAAACAACAACCAAAACTTATTGTGAAAGACCCGAATATGAACAAGTAACACAAGCAGCGAAAGGCAAGCACCCAATGAAAGGAAAACCTAACATCAAAAAAAAACAGTCAATCCCGACGAAAAAGAAACAACAAACAACATTAATAGGGCCGATGGAAGACAACAACGCACCAACAAAAATAACATGGAATACAGAAGCAAAACCAACATTAACAACAAGGACAAGATAACACCAACGGAAAAAAAACCCCACAACCAAAACAGGAGACCCACAGCGCCAGACTTACTCAAACCAAAGAAAATACGACTACCACCCCCCACCCCACCCCCATCTAACTATTTTCATCAGCAGCTACTGTCAAAAACTATACAGAATCAGCACCAAAAGTCTGGCAACAACACTCCTGCACCACCATAATGGCATGTTTAGAATCATCAGACCACAGGCAAACTATATCATTATTTGGTGCAGCACAACAACACAACTTGCCAGATACCTGGAGATAGATACCATCGTAGGCATTAAAGTTATAGTCAAAAGACACAGAGCAACATATAAAAGACAGACCCAGAGCGCATCGACAACCACCAGCACAAGAACAAACACTACCACCACAACAAAAAACAGCAACGCAAGGAAAACCAATGACACACCAACCGTTGCGTTCAAGGCTATCCTAAAACTAACAGGCAAACATGCACAAAAAACAATAACTGATATAAAATCCGACCTACAGTACAACAACATAAAGCATGGACGAATCATGAAGCTTAAAAACAGACAAGGAAAAGAAACAAACACAGTACTAATTGAATTCACCACACCACCACCTCTAACAGTTCAACTAGCACCACAAGGGAAAGCAGTCCAGCTGCAGAAATACAACAAGAAGCCCCGTTTCTGCAGTAATTGCCAACGATGGGGACACTTTACCACAAGATGTCGCTCCCGCACCAGATGTTGCCAATGTGGGGATAACCACAAGGGACACTGTACGGCAAGAATTATCAAATGCGCTAATTGCCAAGGACAACACAGTCCACACTTTGCAGAATGTCCCTACACTATAATGGAGAGAGAAACTGTTCATCTTATGAATAATAAACAAATCATGTATCATCAAGCCAAAAAAAGAATACATCAACCAATTAAAACGAAGTCAAACACCAACAACACTGAAACCCTCGAACACAACTGTACCAACCCAAACAACTGCAACCAAGCTACCAGGACCCAAAGTAAGCATCACCCGGCCCCCAACACCACCAACCAACATAAGAATGAAACAGCATACCACAACCACAACCGCACGACCACCAATATCACCACTTACCGGACAAGAGAAACTGAAGCCTCACAATGAACCCAACCGTACTAGCCAGCGGCAGGAACCCAACCAACTGTATTACAAGGAAAACAACAACAGTAACCGTAACACTACACAACGACCCACAGGAAAAGAAAACAACACAGCATCTGACGACAAGTACCTCAACCCTACAACAGTTACCCATTATATAACAGAACTCAGAAATGGAATACAACAAAATACACACCATAACCTTATAAAAAGAGAAGACTTTTTCAACTTGCTCTACAAACTACTAGAACAAATCTTCCCCATGAGCAAATAATCTTGCACCAACAATACAACTGAACACGTAAACATCCAGGTACTACTATAATGGATAGTAACAACAATACAAATCATACCAACTATACATATTCCACAAATAAATTCATCATATGGCAATGGAACTGCAGAGGACTATTTCCAAATCATGGAGAACTACTGTCAGCTTTAAACACTACCTCCAACAAACCTAATATTCTCTGCCTACAGGAAACTCTCATATCAGAAGCGAAAACAACAACACCAAAAATAAGGGAATACGATGTTAACTTCCATAAGCACAGAAGTAACAGGAAAAAGGAGGAGGACTAGCTATTTATATTCATAACTCCATCACTGACGTAACAGAAATAGATACCAACGTGGACCTACCAAATAACCTCATCGAACATCAAGCAATTACCGTCAAAATAGGACCAAAAAGAATCACCATATACAAATATCTATGACTCAGACATCACCAAAACAAACCCTACCCAAAACTACAGAGAAATACTTAAGGACAAAAGTAACAACATCATTATATGTGGAGACTTCAATGAGAACAACACCGAATGGGGTAGTAACCACACAGACAACAGAGGCAAACACATTGAAAAATACATCAGGGATACCCAACTAATAATGCTAAACACTGGAACATCTACTAAGATCGACCCAGCCACCGGGAAATTCTCGGCAATAGATCTATCACTAGCAACACCAACTATTGCACAGATCACGGACTGGGAAGTACTACAACAAAGCACACTAGGAAGTGGCCACTTCCCGATATGTATAACATTATACTTACAAAACCCAAAGGAACAACAAAGCAATACACCTAGATGGATAACAGGTAAGGTCGACTAGGACTTCTTTCAAGAAATCCTGAGGAAAGTGCAGCTACAAGATCTACAAAACAACGATACTAACAAATACTACAATAACATCATCCAAGCATTAAATACATGAGCAAAAGAAAGTATTCCAAAATCAAGCGGAAAAACTTAAAACCTACCATACCATGGTGGACAGATAACTGTCGAATTGCAATCAAAGAGAAAAAGACAGCCCTTAATCGCTTCAAGCACACGAAGTTAGCCTCTGATTTCATCAACTACAATCAGAAAGAAGCCAACGCAAGGACAGTAATAAAGGAAGCATAAAACAACTCATGGAAGGCCTACTGCTCCACCCTTACTCACAAAACCAATTCAAAAGAAGTATGGGCAAAAGTCAAAGCCATGAGAGGAAAAGTCCCAGCAACAACACCAAAACTAGCAGGAGCAGAAAAAAAAATAAGGATAAAGCAGAACAACTAGCACAACACTTCGCACACTCCAGCAGCAACAATAACCACACCCAAACATTCATGACCCAATGACAAGCACTAGAAGAGGAATTCCCACACCTGTTCCAGGATCAAACATCAAAACAAATCAACAATGACTCACCACTAAATGATAGTTTCAAACTACAGGAATGGAGAAAAGCCCTAACTAACAAAAAATCCACATCACCAGGAGAGGACAACCTAGGCTACGACATCTATAAGCACCTTCCGCAAAACATGCAAGAAATCATACTTGACTTGATCAACCTGATATGGAAAACAGGCAATATACCAACATCTTGGAAAAAAGCAATAGTCATAGCTATTCCCAAACCCGGAAAATACCCTAAAAATGTGACTTCTTACAGACCTATTTCACCAACAAATACCATATGCAATATTATGGAGACCATGATCAACAACCGACTAAGACATCACTTTGACCAAAACCATTTCCTCTCAGAGAACCAAAGTGAATTCAGGACTAAACGCTCCACCATTGATCAACTAATTCGACTGGAAGCTAACATCAATTTTGCATTCAACGCCAAACACAAAAGGAATATACATCTAATAGCAATATTCCTAGACTTCGAAAAAGCCTTCGACCTAGTTTGGACCAAAGGACTTATCTCCAAGCTCAATCAATACAGCATCACGGGACGGATGCATCGATGGATCTCAAACTTTCTCACAGGGAGGCAAATTAAAACCAGAGTAGGCGACACACTCTGCAACACTTACACCCTAAACAACGGAACTCCACAAGGAAGCGTAATAAGCCCAACATTATTCAACATCATGGTCAACAATCTTGGCGACTATATTAGCAACACCATCAGTTTATCACAATTTGCAGATGACAGCGGAATTTGGAAAGCGGGAAATCCCAATAGCCAAGCACACGTCGAAAAGAGACAACAGAACCTAGACGCTATTTCCAAATGGGCGGACAACTGGGGATTTAAAATCTCAAACACCAAAACAGTAGGAATGCTCTTCTCTCGTAACACCAAACGGACACCTACATACCCTAAACTCTACCTTCAAGGAGCACCTGTGCAATTTGTCAAACAAACATATTTCCTGGGCATGCTACTAGATGAAACCCTCAGCTGGAAACCCCACATAGCAGCACTAATCAAAGCATGCCAACGAGACATCAATCTCCTAAAAAAATATTAAAGGAACAACCTGGGGAGCTGACCAGCACACGCTACTTATGCTATACAGATCACTAATCAGAGCTAAATTGGACTACGGATGCCAAGTATATGCATCGGCAAACAACACCCTTCTACACCAACTAAACTCCCTCCAACACAAAGCCCTTCGACTATGCACAGGCACTCTACCTAACATCAGTACGGAAGAGCTACAGATATTAACTGGAGATTTGCCACTGCAACTAAGAAGAGAAGAACATATACTACGCTATGCCATCAGAAACTCTATACATGAGGATACCAACCCGACCAAATCAACGATATAAGAATGCAGAACCCCCTTTAGTGCTAAACTTGTCCCAAAACCTTCAGCATGTAAACGGTTACATACACTCCGTGAAGAACTTGAGATAACGGATCTACAAGCAGAACAATACAAAGTCTGTGACCCCGCCCCGTGGAGAAACAAGGCACCTAAAATAAACCTCATTCCTCAGGCTTTCGGAAACAAACAAGAAAATCCCTGGAAAATCCTAACCAAGATATACAAAGTAATGGAGGAAACATACAAAGGATACACCAAAATATACACTGACGGATCCAAGTCCAAAGATCTAAATAGAACTGCAGTAGCCATGGTTGTACCACAACAACATTTACAATTCGGCGCTCGCCTACCGGATGGCTGCTCCATCTACACAGCAGAATTTTGGGCAATCAAGGAAGCAATAAAATGGGTAAAGACACAAAACCACAACCACCATGTCATCATAACCGACTCCTTAAGCGTCCTTAAATCAATCGAATCTGGCATATCAAGAAGCAGAGGCAATATGTTAAAAGAAACCATGGCAATCATACGGCAACTTGAAGAAAAACAACACAACATTGAATTTTTATGGGTGCCATCACACATCAACCTCACCGGAAATGACAAGGCGGATCTTGCAGCGAAACAAAATCTCATGAACAACACAATACACCCACTCACCTACAGCGTCCATGAACTATACAGCCAGGTAAAACAGAAAATAAATTACAAATGGCAACAGCAATGGAACAACACTAACAAGGGCAGACACCTATTCCAACTTCAACAAGAGGTAGCCAGAAACATCAAATCGCCCAAAAATATGGAACCTACCGATCTCAAAATTATCAACAGGATAAGGACAGCAAAAACACTACTAAGATGCAGCTTTGGAAGACATCTTGAAGACTAACTAAACCAAACCATCAACTGCCCCCATTGCCCTGAACCAGAAACACTGGACCATGTCTTCAACGCCTGCCCCAGATACCACAATCAACAAAATGACTTCAGGGAATATCAAAAGAGGATCGGATCTCCAGCAACATACCCCGAACTACTTGACACGAAAAGGAACACAAACATCGATGCCACATACAGAAACATAATACAATATTTAAAACAAATCAATAAATACAGCAACATATAAACACAAGCGAGGACTACTAAACAAAGAGCAATCCTTAACAATTCCTTCACCACCTAACCCCCTATAAAGCCTACCTACCTCTCACCCACCTGCATGAAGCTAACTAGAAACTAACACTAAAGAGAAATAAATGGAAACAAACTAGGGAATGTGAGATGGAGTGGGGGCTTCGGTTTACAACCCACCTAGGGGAATGTATCATCCTATGCGAGGGCTGGAGCCCTTGCCTCATCTCAAATCTCATAGTACAACCGGAACTAAAAATCCACCTACATACAATATAAAACCTAACCACAGGATAGATGTCCTTGATATGCCTTACAGGGGCCTGATTACTCAGCAGGGGCGTCTGTCTCAACACACACAACAAAACGCACACACACCTCCTTCTTACGTATAGAACTATCTACTTATCCTACTACCAACGCATGTGCCTCTACCCATTTAATATATATATATATATATATATATATATATATATATATATATATATATATATATATATATATATATATAGAGAGAGAGAGAGAGAGAGAGAGAGAGAGAGAGATCTCCTTTCCAAAAAAAATAAAAAATAAAAAAATATAAAAAATATATTACTATATTTTCTCTTTACTCCTCAACCCCGCCTTCACTGTTTTAACACACCATCAAAGAAACAATATTTTTACTTCAAAATTACGAGAAAGAAATAAGTAAGGGGATAGACGATGGAGGAGGAAGAAAGCAAGAGGAGGGAAAAGGAGAACACAGAGGAGAGGAAGGGTACTACTGAAACCAACGAAAGTCAAACCAACACCAACCAACTAGCGAACAGAAAACCAAAGCACGGACTTTCAAATAAAAATAGGACCCTTTCCCCTCCCTTTTTTTTTCTTCCCGGACAAGCGAAAGGTAGCTGAATCGAGAGACAATTCCATCTCGTAAGAAGGTATTATTGTCTGCCAAACTCGAACAACTACTGGCGATTTCTGGAACCCAAAACAGGTGCTAGGAAAAATATACTAGCAAACACCTGGGTGGAATCCTTCAAGCAACAAGTCTGTGTTGTCAAAAGATTTTCCACTACAAAGTCCTCTTGCCCACCTTTTTTCTCCGGACAAGTGAAGGCCTAATACGGACCCAAAACAGGTGCTAGGGAAAACAAACTAGCAAACACCTGCGTGGAAACCTACAAACAACAAGCCTGTGTTGTCAAAAGATTTTCCACTACAAAGTCCTCTTCCTTTTTCCGGACAAGCGAAAGCCAAATAAAAAAAAAAATTTTTCTTCTTTTTTTTCTTTTTTTTCGGAAAAGCTAAGTCCAAATACGGACCCAAAACAGGTGCTAGGGAAAACAAACTAGCAAACACCTGGGTGGAATCCTACAAACAACAAGCCTGTGTTGTCAAAAGATTTTCCACTACAAAGTCCTCTTCCTTTTTCCGGACAAGCGAAGACCAAATAATTTTTTTTTTCTCTATTCCATGAGGTACTTCCTTTGGATATTGAAGACCTCTTTCGATAAAAGCTCTATCCACTCAAAATCAAACAAGATCCTTTGGCTCCACCATCAAAATTAACACCTATCCTTAGCCAGGCGTGACACTAACAAACATGGGAAGGCTTAGAACCAGCTGATTGGTCCTATTTAGAGCGAAAATGTACACTCTGTACCCAAAATACCAACTACTATAGTTACGAGTAATGAAATTCTAAAACTCATACATTAGGACAATTGCACAGGTGACTTACACACTATTGGCGATAGGGTTGTCCACTAGTACAACTGGACTAAATTTGACCAATCAAGTGCGGCCTGGTGTTTCAGTGTGTAAAGTAATTGAACGGTCCCGGGGTGCGCTTTACCCCTCCTCTGTGTGCGGGACGGATGGTTGTGGGTGTGTGGTGGTGCCCTGTGTGTTGTTTCGTGGCGCCCTCCTAGGTTCCTCTCCTCCTTTTCCTCGGCCAGACATATAACTAAGAAGTGCGACCATTGCACATAAACGCGGGATTGTAATGGCACCATTCCTACAATCCCGACCAATTAAAAATCTCGACTCTCGAGAATTAACCAGTCGCGAAAGCTCTTAGATAGCATATGCGACTTAAATCCTTTATTCATTCATATTCAGGGGATGTTTACCTTCACGTCCGTGCTTCAAGTATATAAAGCGGCGCTATCGTCAGTCTGGCCATCAGGCACATCATCTACTAGATGCCCCACCAAAACTAAAAGCCCCCCAAAACAAAGCTATCATATCACTCACCATAATCAAAGTGATAAAATCGCATGCATAGGGAAAGGAAAGGTCCCATGAAAACCAAAGCAAAAACAAACTTGGACCTGAGCCAGACTAATGATGAGCGTAACACTAATCCTGCAAAATCACAAACCCCGCCCAACACCAAAAGCAACTCCGCTGCTGAGAGCAAATCGTACCAAAACAAACACAAATTCCACCCCCCCCACCCCCAGATCATACTATTTTTATCAGTAGCAACAGCAGCCAATTACTAACACTAAGTCCCAGTAGTGTCGCAGGAGCCCTCACAAGAGTACATAAAGGGCAATTCAACCTAATCTTGCCCAACACAGAATACATCATTGTACAATGCAGTACTCTTAACCAAGTTCAAAAATTCCTTCAAATTGAACACATAGGGAACATTAAAATCAAAATAATCAGACACAAGAAAATACTCAATCCAATAAAGAAAATAAACAATCCAAATACAAAAACAACGACTGGAAGCCAAATCAATGCTCATCCCCCCCCCATAAAACACCCCCTACACCCAAATTTAAAGCAGTGTTATCATTAGCAGGGCACAACAAAGACTTGGACAGCCGCACCCTGGAACACAAACTCAAAACCCACCGCACCATTGTATCAAAGACCTATAGAATAAAAGACAGTAAGGGCCAATACATATCTAAAGCAGTCTTAGAATCAATCACTCCACTACCATCATTAATTAAACTAGGCCCGTCAGGGGTCACACATAGGCTCGAACCGTTTATCAACAAACCACGGTTCTGCTCCAAATGTCAACATTGGGGACACTATGCCTGCCAATGTAGATACCCAACAAAGTGCGCAAACTGTGGGGGTCACCACCGCGGCACCTGCAGGAAAACTTCCCCTAAATGTGCCAACTGTCGGGAGCCACACTACCCCAAAGCAACATTCTGCACATATACCATCAAAGAGAATAAGAAAATAGAACTCATGAACACCAAAAACCTACATACAAAGAAGCCTCAATTAAGGTCAACCTGGAATTAAACAAAACTTTAACTCCCAATCAACAATCCAGCAACCCAGCTCAGAGACTAAAAATAGGCAAAAAAGATAACACTCAAATAAACAGACGGTCATCCCCAATAAGCAAAAATAACCAAAAACTCCTACCCCTCCACTCATCCTGACAAAATAAAAAAAAACAAACTCAACCCTGGAACATCAGATAAAAGTGCTAGGAGAAACCACCAGAAATCTAACGAACAAAAACACGCAGCCCCGCAAAATAACACCAGCCAAAATATAATAACATGGCAAATACTTAATGAGGTGCTTAAGGCAATAACGTCCATCGACATCCAAAACCCACCAACAATAGAAAATCTTATCACACTGCTTAATCAGATCCTTACTAAACACCTGTAACATCAATAGAAACAACAAACAGTACTTTAAATATAACAACATAAATGGATAACATCCCCCGAAAAAATATGATTATATGGCAGTGGAACTGCAGGGGATAAAACAGCAATATATTGGAATTAAAACAAAAACTCAGTCAAGTAGAGCCAAAACCAGATATAATCTGCCTTCAAGAAACGCACATCACAGACAATTCCAATGATATACCAAAAATAACAGGATATTACCCAGGCATATTCAAAAATCGAGCCAATGGGAAAAAGGGGGAGGGTTAGCAATATTCATTATAAACACCCTCCTCAACACCGAAATAATAACAGTTCCTACATCAACCGACGCCAGCGAAACATTCGAAATGCTGGCTGCCCTAGTCAACTTCGGATCAACCAGTATAAAAATCTTTAACATCTATGACCCGGGCAGTGCCAACCCAATCAACTTACAAACCTATCGTCAAATCTCTCAACCTCCAACAGAAAACCTTATTATCTGTGGGGCTTTCAACGCTCACAACGAACTCTGGGGAGGGGATAATACGGATAATAGAGGCAGATTGGTAGAAGCTTGGACAGCTGAATCAAACCTGGTCATCCTCAATGACGGCTCCAAAACCATATTGAACCCTGAGGATGGCTCCCTTGCAGACATTGACCTAACCATCTGTACACCCAAATTTGCACAGTTGACAAACTGGTTGGTGGATCAAGACAGTGCATTAGGCAGTGATCACTTCCCCGTCATTATCTTTCTCCAGATGAACGTGCAATACAACCCCATTGAGATCCCACCGAGATGGAAATATAGTAAAGCTGATTGGGAAAAATTTAAAAGTATCCTTGCAGAAATGAACACGAGAGAGCTAGAAGATCCGAACACTAACACATTTAATAACAATATCATCAACACCATACAAGAGGCAGCCATATTAAGTATACCAAAAAGTAAAAAATCACAAACCAAACAATCGGTGCCCTGGTGGAATGATGAATGCAAAAAAGCCCATTCAGAAAAGAAAAAAGCACTTAATCGATTTAAACACACTAAAAACTCTCGAGACTTCCAAGATTATAAAAATAAGGAAAAAAGCCTTAAGCAGATCATTAGAACAGCCAAAGAAAAATCATGGCAACACTTTTGCTCCCACTAAAACATAAAAACAAACTCCAAGCAAGTGTAGGACAAAATAAAACTAATCCGGGGAAAAACAATCAGCATTACCCCTAAAGTAAAAGGTGCAAATAGTGACAAAGAAAAAGCAAACCTGCTCTCCAACCACTTCTCCAACATGAGCAGTAATACAAACCACTCTCAAAATTTTCAAGAACATAGGAAAAAAGTAGAAATTTCCCACAAACATCTTTTCAAAAACTTAGGAACAAAAGAATCAGACTTAAATAGCGAAATCACTCTGTATGAATGGGAAATGGCACTAGGGTCCAAAACAGAAACATCACCAGGAAAGGATGATATTGGCTATGTTATATATAAAAAACCTTCCAACCAACATTACAACAGCTATTCTTAAATTACTAAACAACATCTGGAACAGCGGCCAACTACCTGCCAGCAAGAAACAAGCCATTGTCATACCTATCCCTAAAACCGGAAAAGACCCTAATGACATAAACTCATACAGACCCATCTCCCTTACCAATAACATATATAAAATTATGGAAACCATCCTGGCCAATCGATTGAAACATCACCTAGAAAACAATAATCTTCTTTCGGAAAACCAATGCTGCTTTCGTAACAAGCGGTCCACCACTGACCAATTACTAAGACTCGAAGCTGACATAAAAATTGCATTCAACTCCAAGCGGAAAACATATAGGAATCTCATTGCGGTCTTCCTCGACCTTGAAAAAGCCTTTGACCTTGTCTGGACCAAAGGACTGATTGCAAAACTTAATCACTTCGGCATCACTGGACGCATGTTCAACTGGATTGAGAACTTCCTCTCAGGACGAAAAATCTTAACCAGAGTGGGAAACACCTTATCAGATGAGTACCCCTTAGATAATGGAACCCCACAAGAGATAGTACTCAGCCCCACTCAATTCAATATAATGATTAACGACCTGGACTGCAACCTTACATCAGCAAAAATAAATATCTCTCAATTTGCTGACGACAGCGGAATATGGAGAGCTGGAAACCCCGCTAGCAATCAAGTTGTCTCTGAAATCCAGCAAAGCCTTGACAAAATGGGGAGATGGGCAGATAAATGGGGGTTTAAGATATCTCAGGATTAACAGTAGCGATAATTTTCACCCCTAAAAGGAAAAGTCAACTTGTCTACCCCAAACCTTTACCTTCAAAATCAAACAATAAAATATGTTAAAGTAGTTAAATTCCTAGGTATATTCTTCGACCAACACCTCGAGTGGAATAAACACATTGAACAATTAATTAAAAATTGCACCAAAGACCTTAATCTATTAGGAAACCTCAAAGGCACCACCTGGGATCCAATCAAGAAACCCTAACAACACTCTATAGAGCACTCATAAGATCGAAACTAGAATACGGTTGTCAGGTATATAACTCGGATAACCCAAATCACCTGAAAAAAACTGGATGCCATCCAAAGAAAGGCACTGCTGATCTGTACCGGCACGCTACCCTCAACATCATTGGATGAATTATGCATACTCACTGGCGAATTACCATTAAAATTAGGGAGACAAGAAATGCTCCTCAAATATTCTATCCGGCTTGCCAGCCACCCAAACTCGCATCCAACTAAAAAGGCCATTAGCCGATGCAACATTACATTTAGTCGTAAACTCGTTCCAAACACTCCTGGCGGAAAACAAATACTTGAACTGCGGAAAAATTTGCCAATCTTGGAACAGCAGGAGGAATATTCTAAACCTCCTGACCAAGCCTCTTGGATTATCTCCAAACCAAGGATTAACTCTAAAGCAACCAAGTATGGAAACAAATTGGATGAACAAGAACTAAAATTAAAATCTATCATTGCAAGCGATATTCAGGACACCTATTCTAGTTTCGTTAAAATATATACTGATGGATCCAAAACACCTGACCCACCCAGAACGGCAGCAGCGATAGTTATCCCAGAGTACAACATACAAATGGGAACCAGATTACCGGATCACTGCTCTATATATACAACAGAATTCTGGGCTATCATTGAATCACTTAAATGGATCAAATATAATAACACCCCAAAATCAGTATTCATAAGCGACTCACTTAGTGTAATTACAACAATTAAAAATAAAAGCACTAATTCAAGAGAAAACTTCCTTGCCGAGGCTTACCACCTATTAAAAGAAATATCCACTATAAACCAAATAGTAGAATTTATGTGGATACCCTCACACATAGGAATCCTCGGCAATGAACAAGCAGATCGAGTCGCAAAAAGAAAACTAAGAGATCCAAACCCTGCCACACTTAAATACAGCACTAGCCAAACCTTAAACATTGCTGAAAATTATATCAACGCTAAATGGCAGGAAACATGGAATGCCACACATAAAGGTAGGAAACTATATTCCACCTAAATGAAGTTAACAGGTCCATAAAACCACCTAATACAAACAGCTCGGACCAAAAAATCATCAACCGTATATTAACAGGCAAAACAAATTAGCGAGCAGTTTTGGAAGACACCTGGGTCCTAAACCCACAACCATCAACTGTTACCACTGCCAAACAATCGAGGATCTCGAACATATATTCAATACTTGCTCTCAGCACCTACAAGCTAGGAACAAACTACAACTAGCACAAAAGGAAATTGGATCCCCAACTACCTACCCTGAAATAATAGGAAAAAACAACCACAATATCGCTAATACTTATAAAAACATCCTACAATTCCTAAATGAGTCCAAACTTAGGGATAAAATATAAAAATTACCAACAATAAAACCACACAAACCAACAAATAACATCCTTAAACACTGCGCGGGTGTCTCTGAAATGTCGATCGGGACCTGATTACTCAGCGGAGACACTCGCACATATTAAAAACCTAAACCAAGACAGGGAGAAACAGCCAAATAAATTACTTAAGACTTAAAAAGAATCAAAAATTGAGTGGATGTCCCCGATATGTCGCGAAGGACCTGATTACTCAGCGGAGACATCCACACAGATTAAAACCTAAATCAAAAATAAGGCGTTACAGCATAATTAAAACAATAAAACCCAAATAATTAACAACAACTGCGCGGGGGACTCTGATATGTCGTGGGGGACCTGATTACTCAGCGGAGTCACCCGTGCAGTCCAACCGTTAAAAGCCAGCAACCCAAAACCACCTACGAATAAAAATACTCCATTAAAATTCAAAATAACCTGAAAAAAAATAAAAAAATTCCACTACTCTTTATTCTCTACTCTTCTGAAAACTAACCCTACTAACACCAACTAATCTCTCCACCAAAGATGACAGTCATTCCATCAACAATCAAGTATGTCCCCAAATACCTAGATGATACAAGATGGTCCAAAGATCAAGACCATCAGGGCCTGCCATCACAAGTGGCTACGTAAACCAGCATATGATCTACAGTAGGACCCCAAATAGTATCATAAAAGGTGATCAAATCCCAATGATCATCAGGCCCCGCCACACAAGGTGGCAATCAAAAAGCCATTTACGTACAGATACGGAACCAAACCAATTTGTTACAAATACAAAATAGGTTTCATAGACCCCCAAATTAGCAGACTATAAGGTGGTCTAAGCCTAGGACCATCAGGGCCAGTCACACATGGTGACAAATATACAATTAGCATATTAATGACTGTCATCAGAGAAACCAAGAAATCTCCGTCTCAAAAACAGCACAGAATATATTCCAAATTCTTCATCTTTCGGCATCTTTCGACATTAAATTACCGGACATTCAAAATTCGAAAAAACCACAACCCGGTTCAATAACCCTGAACTGCGAGCGCCTTCCGGTGAAGTTTGGCACCCCTCTTCAGGCCTTTTCCGCCCTTTCCACTTCCGGACATTCATTTAACGGCGTGCAGTGCATGCATTAAAGTCTCATAGCAAAACCTGAGTGTGTGCCTCAAATCCCACTCAGAACACTGATTGATATAAGCGACTGAATCATGAGTGCGTGATGGGTCTATTCCCACTCAAACAAGCCAACCTATCAGGCAAGCATGGAACATTCCAGCTACCGTTTCGCTGCCTGACGGCTCATTTAGAAGCACTCACTGAGTGCATTAAAGCCTAGGGGAGGTGGCACTGATACCCTCCCCCAGGAATATTTAACAGTCTGCCTTGCAGGCGTTAAACAGTGGCACATGCACAGTATGTGCGCACGCCACTACAATTTCAAAGTTCAGTTCAGTTCAGTCTGGCTACCCATCGTTGACTCGTCAACATTGAAAATGAATAACAGAATTGCAAAGTTACTGGAACTTCAGATGCACCTGGAGTATGCCAGGCGGCTGCTAGACGAACTGGCTATGGAGCCCGTAGCGGAGGAAGCAAGGATAGAAGAGGAAGAAAAGAAGAGGAAGAAAGAAGAGGAGAAGAATTTAAGAGAGGGATCCTGCCTCACCTCATAATGAGACCTGTGTGTGTGGTGAAGCCAATGATCAGTACACCTTCACAACCAGTACCGCCACCTCAACCACAGCCACAGCCACAACCACAACAACAACAACAACAACATCCTCGACTGTGGTATAGTAGACAGAGGGAAGTCGTCAGAATCCCAGAAACTGAAGACTGGGGTTCTGAAGCGACTCAAGAGACTTCTGCGCTCCCAATCACAAATGTGAATTAGGTAAATGATTGGAGCAGGAGATGTGTCTGTGGTGCCAGACCTGGGAGGTGTAACCATTAGCCAGGTGCATCTGAAGTTCTAAAAACAGCCCTTCTCAGGGCTAAACAGATCTCTAGAAAAGAGACACTATTCAATTTGCCAATTTGTGTAAATGTAGAGTAGTGTGACTATAAACACCCACTCCTTTACTGATGCGTGTATATGTGTGTTTTGCGTTTGCGTACGTTTGTGTGGATAGTATAGTGTGTGTGTGTGTGTGTGTGTGTGTGTGTGTGTGTGTGTGTTTTATGTGTTCCAGTTCGTTTGTGTGGATAGTAGGTATGGTGTGTCTTTTCTTCTCTTCCCGTCTGTGTGGATAGTATAGTGTGTGTGTGTGTGTTTTATGCATTCGCGTTTGTTTGTGTGGATAGTAGGTATGGTGTGTTTTATGCATTCGCGTTTGTTTGTGTGGATAGTAGGTATGGTGTGTTTTATGCATTCGCGTTTGTTTGTGTGGATAGTAGGTATGGTGTATTTTATGCATTCGCGTTCGTTTGTGTGAATGGTAGGTATGGTGTGTTTTATGCATTCGCGTTTGTTTGTGTGGATAGTAGGTATGGTGTGTTTTATGCGTTCGCATACGTTTCTGTGGATAGTATAGTGTGTGTTTTATGCATTCGCGTACGTTTGTGTGGATAGTAGGTATGGTGTGTTTTTTTTTCTCTTCCCGTTTGTGTGGATAGCATAGTGTGTGTGTGTTTTATGCATTCGCGTTTGTTTGTGTGGATAGTAGATAATACGTGAACTGAGTGTAAGGGAAGAAAAGAATCATTGAAAAAGTGAGGAACTGGTTGAAGAAGTGGAGAAAATAGAAGAAGAAGAACCCAAAGGCCCTTTTCAGGGCCGCTTTCATATGCCTTGAAAAGATATTTATTCTTTCTTGCCTAAAATTTTTTTATTCGATTGTATAATTTATGTATAACTCCCAAAAACATTATTCTCTTACCTAAAATTTTGTAGTCGGTTGTATGATTTAGGCATGATAGATTGCTGTTTATCAATCTATGGAAACGAAGGAGAATGCATAAAACATACACTATACTATCCACAGAAACGGACGCGAATGCATAAAACATACACTATACTATCCACAGAAACGGACGCGAATGCATAAAACATACACTATACTATCCATAGAAACGCACGCAAATGCATAAAACTTTGTATAGGGACAATAGGAATGGAACAGGTGGGATGACGTCACGGTACTTGCCCCATTGTTGCAAGTGTCCAGTACCGTGACGTCATCCCACCTGTTCCATTCCTATTGTCCCTATACAAAATTCCCATTGTCCGTAAAGTGCCCCAGGGTGTGCCATTTGTCCGTATAAATCGTGTCCGTAAACAGGCCCGGGGTGGTGGGGGTGGTGTCTGTAATGTATATACTATATACGAGGCTCTAAATCCCACAACCTGGGACGCACTGCAGCAGCAGTGGTAATCCCGAGCGAGGGCGTCGCGGTGGGGGCGAGACTACACGATACCTGATCCATTCATATGGCCGAATTCTGGGCTATAAATCAAGCGACTCCATCAGCGTGCTGCGCTCTCTGAAATCAGTTAAAAATTGATGCCAATGGCAAAGTGAGTGGGACAGTTGAAAAGGACGCATCATGTGCAAAAAAATATTGATCATCAAATATGACCTAAACCCCACGTGTCACCTTCTACAACTTGATCTGCATTCTCCCAATAACCTAACACTGCTAAAGCTATACTAGCAAACATGCAACATCTAATTTTAAACAGGAAGAAAATATCTCTCTCTCTCTCTCTCTCTCTCTCTCTCTCTCTCTCTCTCTCTCTCAGCACGAAAATAACCTAAAGAAATTTTCACCCTAACCAACAGTTACAAGGCGGTCCTAATCCCAACTCATCAGGCACCGCTACAGACGACGGCAAAAGATTGGTTCACTTATATTTATAACAATACAAAAATAGGATGACCAAAAAGATGATATAAGGTGGTCCTAAGCTATACAACGGGACAGTATTTAATTTAATAATAAGGGAAATAACGGTAGGGTCCAATAATCTGACCGTAACATTATAAAATAGTCAAAATCCAAAATCAGCAGGTCCAACCGCACAATGCTGTCCCCGATTACAAGCTAACCCCAGAAAGATATACATAACAGGGTGCACTAACAAATGCATATGACCAAACAACCCCAAAATTAGACAGTATAAGCTAGGTGGCCATAAACCCAACCACAAGGCCCAGCCACACAATGTGGAACTGATTGAACTAAAATCTACATTACAAGTCAACGTTAAGGTGCAAATGCTTAATAAAACTAAATGATATGCTTTTATCCTGGGCATGACCCAATATTCAATGTTACCCCTTCCCCTTCTTAAACCTATACTATCCCAATCGTCATAAGCACTGACTCTGTATATTCCATTTCAAGTGCAAGAAAAAGATAACCCTGGAACAACTGAAGCCAACCTGTGACGGCTGGGAGCGACCAAGTGCAACGCAGATTCGACCGATACCGTGCGTGATTCTGTTAAGCAACAACTACAATCTCGTCAAGAGTCTCAGGTGGAATTTGCAGAAGGTGCAGAACAGTTATTTAAGCCGATTGTCGAACCAACAAAGAAAATTGTTACAGCAACTGAGGCAACACAACGAGCTCTTGAAACATTGCCTGTTGATATTGCTGGTCATATTCAAGCAGCTCAACCACCACCACAACCACCACCACAACCACAACCACCAAGAACCAGAACTAAGATAATTGATAAATTTACGCCTGAAGGTATTGCTGCTACCAGGAACCCAACCCAATTATTTGATATTGCCGCGTTTGGATATTATGAAAGAGAAAAATATGTAAAACCAGAATATATTAAATCATTAAGCTCTGCCAATTGGATCAGGGATGTATATCGCGTCTCTGCTGGTATTCCAGAAATTAGATCTTATGAAGATATTATAAATTTTAACAGATTTAATGAGGATGTACATAGATATATAGAAGAGGTTGAACGAAGTAAACGATTATCACAACTACAACAATTTGAACTATCACCACCATCATCACCACAACTTAAATTACCATCACCACAATGACCACTACCACGACTACAACCACTACTACAGCAACAAGAGCTACAACGACAACAAAAACAAGAAAAAAAAAACGAGAAAAAAAAACGTGGAAAGAATCATTTCGTGATTTAATGAGATCACCAAAAGTATCACCGAAACCAAAGGAAGAAACTGGTGAGAAAGAAGAATATCAAGATCCTGGCGCAACTGGAAGTGGTTTAGGAAGTGGCCTTATTACTTGCCCCAATAACGTCCTTGCTGATGTTGATCGACTAGAAATCCTCATTGGAGGAAAACGAGCTGGTAATAATTCCACAGAAATCATTATTGAAGCAGCTGATATTTGTAAACGATTATTTACAGGTGGAATTATGGATATTAATGTATATCGGTCCCTCATTAATGAAATTGCCGATGGCTACTATAGTGACTGAGTATGTAAATAAATACAGATACTATAATAAAATGATCGTACATAGTACCCAACGTGGTCCAGCCATGGTCAGGGTAATAAACTCACGATTGCCAGTATACAAAACAACCTACGGAGATGGACTAGGTGATATTGTTCAGGGTCTCTTTAGAAGGATAGCTCCAAAAGCAATACCTATTGCAAAGCAACTGGGGATGAAAGCTATTGATGTTGTTCGTGAAAAAGGTATTGGTGCTGTTGGTAATCTCGCTAGTAAAGCGTTTTCAGCGATCAAGGATAGACTAGCACGATTAATACGCAGACCTGCGGTCCGACCTCAACCTGTAAAGTTACCTAGCACCGAAGTAATGCCTGCAAATATTAGTAAAATAATAAATCAAGCTGCTAATCAAAATCTAGCAGAGTTGGCTAATGTACCATTATCAGAAAAAAGAAAAAAATATAACCGCTAGTCTGATAGCAGGAAGTGGTCTCACTTCCCGAAGTGGTCTTCGTTTTAGACAATAATAATTATAATGAAGATGTTCAAACGTATATCTGATACAGCGTTTGACATGGATGCACCAGTACTCAAGGATGAATCTGTGCGTGATTATCAATATTATTCTTACGACGCACGAGTTCCAGATCAGCGTGGAAGGGTTGAACTTCAGGTTCAAGATACAAGTAGGTATTTCTTACCCGCTGAAGCATTTATCGAGGTTGAAGGTGAAATTTTGCGAGATAATGATACTCCATACGCAGCTGAAACGGGTGTTAGTTTTGTTAATAATGGTATTATGGCCTTATTTAAAGGTGCAGCATATATCATTGATGGACGAGAGATTGAGGTCTGTCATGAAAACGTCGACGTTGCTACGACAATACTTGGTCTTGCAAGATACAGCGATGATTATTCAAGATCAGCTGGTCCATCAATGATGTTTGTAAAAGATACTTCTAATTTTCCAGAGCATCAGCAATATGAACTAAGACGACCAAGAAACTTCGCCAACAACGCTGATGCTGATGTGTGGCCGGTGGTTCATGGTGCTGATCCAGATTTCAACTTAGGATTTAGATCACGTCGAGCAATGTTAAAAGGTAATAGAAGAATGTTTTCATGCGCAATTCCACTGTCACATATCTTTGGATTCAGTAGAAATGTCAGAAAGGTTAATTTTGGAGCTAAACATACAGTTGTACTTGTACGAAAAGGCACTGACGATGATGCAATATGGCGACCCGCTGGTACTGATCCTGGTAAAGTAATTCTTACAAAACTTTCATTGTGGATGCCAGTGATGACACCATCAATATCTGAAGAAGACCGGTTGTTATCTTTTATGAGTCAAGGTGGTAAATCAACGTTGTCATGGTTGACTACGACAACAGATTCTTTTCAAAGTAACATTAATGGTTTATTTACTTGGCAAATAGCTTCTCAGCAAGGTGTTTCTGCACCGCGACATATATTTATTGCATTACAAGATGCTGCACGAGTAAACTCACAAAATTTAAGTATTATGATATTTAACGATCTTGGTGTTTCTGAGATTTCATTAAGGATAAATGGACATCAAGAACCTTCTGAAGAAATATTGCTAAATTTTGAAAATAATCATGTAGCACGTGCATATCATCGTCTTATGTCGATTATGGGGCGTGATCAGAACATTGATACTGGTTTACAAATATCACAGCTAGATTTTACAACCTTATATCCGATTTATTACTTTTCACTAGAACATTTAGATTTAACTAGACAATCAGTCGTTGACATAATCTTTCGAGCTCGTGTTAATAGAGATGCTGTAGCTATTCCTAATTATAGAGCAATAGCCGTTATACTCAGCGATAAGACGATGTTACTTGAAGGTGTTGGTGGACGAATGAGAGTCGTTGATGCCCCAGTAGAAAATATGTAACACGTAATTAGATCACCTTGATTTAAAATCAGGATAATAATTATAATGTCATATCATCACGCTAGTGTTACCCTGACTCCTGGTCAGATTAAAAGCTACAATCAGCATCAAAAAATAACTGTGGAATAAAAATATCGCTAAAGCGAGAACAGATGAGCGGTTCAAATAAATTATCGTTGACCGAGCGTCAATTCAGAAACTTCAATGAAGCTAAAAAATCAAATAAAGGTATAAAACTTAATCTTTCTGCGGGTGCCATCAAAGATGCTGTTAAGACAGGTGGTATATTTTCACTTCTCGCAGCTATACCAGCATTAATAGCCGCTGCAGCCCCAGCTGTTGCAAAAGCAGCTGCATTAGGTGCTGTTGGAACTGCTGCTGGAATGGCATTAAAGAAAGCAACCGGACAGGGAATTAAAAAAAAGGGAAGAGGTCTAAGATTGCCAGGGACCCCATATTCTTACGGAAAGGGTCTAAGATTACCAGGGACCCCATATTCATGGTACGGAAATGGTGTCTAAGACTTCCCGGGACAGTTTACTGATATCGCCTATGTCCAATTTTGATTTACTTAATGCCGCTAAAAAACTAAAAATAAAAAACTTCAGAGGTGTTTTTATGCGCGATCAATTACCAAAACAACCGAATAATATTGAAACTGGTATTATTAATCTCGATAAAAACTCTGGACCAGGCACGCATTGGGTTGGATATGTAATTGATCCACGTGGAATTATTTATTTCGATTCATATGGATTAGCGCCACCTAAGGAATTTCTTCATTCGTCAGCAATATTATTGCTCCAATTTGGTATTCAACGTTACCAACACAAACACTAGCTGATCCACCAGTATGTGGTCGTGAAGTACTTAATGTACTTGATGCTATATCAAAATCAACAAAACCACCTCATAAAGTCGTGCATGAATATACCACATTGTCACATTTAAACGGATACTAATAAATATAATGGTAGATATTTACGGAAAATCTCGCAAAGCTCAGAAGCAAGCTGATTTATCTAAATACGCAACTCTTGATCAACTCAGAAATGAGATTGACGATTTATTAAATATTACAAGTGTGGATCAAAATGAAGTCGTTGTTTTCAGGATAAACAAGGACGATTAAAAACGAGTAACATACAACTGACAGATGTACTCGTGCGAATTCCTACCGCAGTTGTTAATAATATCGTTATTTTCTCCGATCAGGGTAAAATACAAGATTCTGGTAAGTCAGCTAACGATTTTATCAAGCGAGCTGGTGATTCATTCAGGGGTAGCATTATTATGAATCGAAATAAAATTATAGACCTTGGAAATCCAACCGTAGATACAGACGCCGCAACAAAAAATATGTCGATGATTAAGAATCTAAGTACGTGTTAGTCAACGGTGGTATAATGCGTGCATTTCTCAACATGAATAATAATGGTATTAATAATCTTAGAACACCAGAATATGATTTTGACGCTGCAACGAAGAAATATGTAGACGATAGCAACATTCCTACGACAACTTCGCTAAAAACAATCAATACCGAAATGACCACACTCAATGGTATTTTTACTAAACACGTGGAAACGTTTTTAAATTTTCGTAGAAACATAAACAAACCCATTAAAGATTTTTTTGGTGATCCACCAACCGTTAACATAAAACTAGCCGACGTTAACATGAAACTCAATGATATTGTTAGTGAAATACCTAATATTATTCAAAAAACTAATCTGATTAAAATTCCTCACAATCAGATCGTCAATGTCGTGTACACAGTAGCATCAGGATTAACAACATGGTCATAGCAAAATAACACTATTAAATATACCGCGAATGTTACTGGTGTGTATAGACTGTCTATCTTTAGCTCTGCAAAGTTTAAAATTTATACTACAACATTTCCGTGGCGTCATTCAGCCGATGCTTTCTCTGGAGTTGTATCTATAGTGTTAAATAAAGATGCTGAAGAAATATTTTTACTGGAAGCAGATGATCAAACAATAACCGCAACGTCTTACTGGTGGTGTTTGGAATTTGTAGCTGAAACACCACAATTAGTCACTTAATATAACAATAATGGATCAACCTCAATCTCGCATCGACGTTCAACGTTACAGATACAATCAAGTATATGAACGTCTGTCTAAACTAAAGGATTTTATTAATTATTATAACATAAAAATAAAAATATTACAAAAGGCGTATAGTTGTCATCGATGTAGTTGTTTACTCAGTTTCTGCTGTTATTGCTGGAACAGGATTATTATTATCAACATTGACGATGACAGCACCTGCTGTTATAACCATCATTGTTTCAGCATCAACGACTATTGCTGGTGTTCTCGGTATTATAGCTAAAAAGACAGATACCTGTACAAATGCTAAATCGCACGATTATATGATTAAATTACATACAGTAACAGAGGCATGTTCTAAACTATCCTTGTATATTTCTTCATGCGTTAGTGATAGTGAAATATCCGATACTGAATTTGCGATGATGATGAAAACCTATGATGATGCATTTAAGGTGATTGCTAATGATTTTCACGAATTAAATAATAACGATAATAATAATGACAGACAGGGAATTACTTCAGCAGATCGTCATTAATACGACTCCGTCAAAAACTACAATGATTTCATTAAGTTCTACTAATCCTGAATTTAGCGTTAACTTTCCAACCGCAATTCCTGCAAAAGAAATAGCATTAGCACAGTTACGGGTTTGTCATAGCTGGCCTAATATTAGATCAAAACCATTTGGTGGACTACAGCCAGATAATTCATTAGTATTCGCAAATAAGAATAAACCTGATGGAACTCCTGATTGGCAAGTAGTTAGTGTTCCAACTGGCAGTTATCAGATAGAACAGATCAACGATGAATTCCAACGCAGAATTAAATCCATTACAGAAAAAGAATCCAAAATAGCGATTACTGCTTACGAACCAACACTATCAGCGGCTATTGAAATAAATTCCCCTGGTTATCTCGTAGACATCTATCAAAGTTCGATTAGATCTGTATTAGGATGGCCTGATATTCCACCGGTTTATCAAGGACCACTAGAACCACAACGATCTGATTTCGTCACGGATAAAAGAATATTTATACAACTTCCAGAATATCGAAAAGTTAAAGATGCTTATCCATGGCAAAAATATTTAGGCGATGAAAGAGTTATACATTATATAGATAGAGTAGAAAGCTATTTTACGAAACAATTGATGGCAAAAAAGGTAAAATAGAAATACTTGATATTGATTTAATAAATTCATATGCTAATACAATTAAATCTGAACATGAACGTGTATTTAATAATCTACGAAATTTATTTTCAAGCATTAATGTTTCTTACAGCGATGATTTAAAAAAATCAAATAATTGCCTCAATACAACATTTGAATCAAATTGCTTCAGATCTAGAGTTTATGAATAATGTTCTTGTTAACAGAGAAAAACATTTATATAACCCAGACACAAGAAGATATGCTACAGGTTATATAGTTAATGAAGACGATCCAGTTCAGCGTGTTACACTCAATCGTTTATTTACAACAGTATTTCTTAAACATTTCGGAATTACGCAAGAACAACTACCAACATTTATAATTCCCGGATTTAACTCTGAAGAGCTAAAGAAATCAGTTAATGATTTTATTGATGAACAGTTTAAAAGAATATGTGATTCATGGAGAAAAATAGCCCCACCACCGGTTATTCTTAAACATAACAACGATCCATACGGTGGAGGCCGTCATATATCGCCAGGCATTGTTAATATAACATCAACGATCGCAGTCAATCTAGTATGTGATGTAATTGATGGCAGTTATCAAGTAGACCTTGAGAAATCTAACCACCGCAGTGGCACTGCGGAGCAAGGTTATGTGTTATATGCATTCAGTCCTCAAGCTCCGCCTGGGTGGTTAATTGTATCTGAACCAATTAACCCCGTTTATCTACGTGTACATAATCCGTTATTGTCGAGAATAAATTTCAAACTTACTGACCAGTCTGGAAACATTTTGGATCTAGGAGGAGAGAATCTTAGTATTAATTTGTATATACACTCGTAGAGTTGTCGTATTTATGTACATGTGATAGCGCACCAACATTGTTCGTTTAGCGAATAAATTCTTTTGCAATCAGCACATTATTCAGAAAATATTATAGATCTGAGAAAATTTACTTGTTTTATGTTATTTTTGCTGTTTTATGTTATTTTTGCTTGTTTTTTAATCAGATTTCTTGCTCCGTGAGGGTCTAAATCATCACAACATTTGTAACACTTGGCAGGTCTCTATATACATTTCTCTCAAAACGCAGATAAAAATTATTTTTTTCACTGTAATTGATTATATAATGAAGCGTGATAACTCTGCTGTCTCTCTGTAGAGCAAATTAATCGATTATCTCCCTTGTAATACATGTTATCTATAATCGAGGTATTTCAGTCCCCGTACGGACACGATATATATCGTTTTTCGTTAATTATTTAGTGATCTATCTGTTCTCTGTAAGAATCGCTGTTAGTGAAGCAGCAATTTGTAACAGAGAGGGATATTGATGCATCCTTTGACTCTAATAACCTTAAACTCACGTCAGTTTTATATACCAAGTACGTAGAGTTATTTTTAGCTCTAACGTACTTTGACCTTAACGAACGATAATTCATACGTGCGATTATTTTATTAATTTTGAAAAATTGAAGTAAATTCACGCTACATTAGTAATACAAATCCTGTGAGATAGCGCAAATATTTTATATACTTAAATTTAACTGTGTTATTGATAAGAGAGCGATAGCCGAAGTGGTAAGACGGTTGGACGTAAATCGAAGCTCTACAGACTCTCGCATGTTCGAGTCTCAAAAAATGCCAAAGATATATTATCTTGCATTTGGCGACTGATGCTATTTAAGTGGGGGGCGCAAGCAGCCCTTGAGATTTCATGTACCCCTCACCATGTTGAACAACGTGGTGAGTGCAGTTTTGCATTTACCCGGGGTTTGATTTGGGGGCGGTTTACATGAAATCGTAATGTCTATGCGCTTGCGCCTCTCAAAATAAACAGTAGGGTGATGTGAACTCGTGACCTTGTGGCCTCACTGAAGGGTACCCAAATCGGGGCATTCAGAAAGAATGTCCGCTGGACCAAAAAGTCTCAATAAGATGCCTGTGGACCATAAGACAGGTCTTAACCATGAAGAGTGCCCATACAAAAAAAAAATCAGGCAATAGATGCCATATAAAAAAGGGACTCTTAGGGTCTTATTGGTAAAGGCTTTACCAGCATAAGGGACCCAAGTGGAATGGTAGACTGAATTTTTGATAAAGTTAAAACTTATTTTAAATATATAAATATATATATATAATGAACCATGAAAACATCAATGATATTATCTGTGCTATTAAAAAACTAAAACATAATGGAATAAAAATATCTGATAATCTAGACCCTCAGAAAATTATGTGCGATTTTGAATCACTGCAACAGAGAAAATTTGAAAATAAATATACACTACCTTCAAACTACAGATTTATAAAATTAATCTATCAATCTATCAATCTATGCTTGAATCACTAGCTATGGTAAACGATGATCAGGTAAAGCTATTTGCACCTCTTGCACAGTCAATCGAAAAGGTTAAATCCGAACTGTCTCACGAGTACGAAAGAAAAAAGATCGTGAACAATAGTAAAATGCAATTAAGAAAGATTATGTTATCTGATTCTGTCAAAAATGATAGTGACGCTGAGAGCAGTGACAGTGAAGGTGGACCCTTGCCTGTAATTATGGCTAAACAAAAACCTTGGCAAAATTGACAGAGTCGAACTATATACAGTAAAAATTTATTGTTTTGAAGAGTTATTTGACGTATTCAAATATTATCTGCTGGTTGTATTTTATTGAATATGCAGATTTGTATGTTTTATTTGCGACAAATTGTACCGATCGTGGATGTATGCCAAAATATCTACCTGCTGCGTTTATTGAGGTAAAGGTCATTTCTTGGTCTGTTTCTGTATTTATTGATTTAATAGCTCTCTTTCCGAATACTTTACACCTTCCTGTATTTCCACGTACAGAATTTTGACTTTGTGTAACGACTTGCAAGTTACATAGATGATTATTCTGGGAATTCCCATCAAAGTGGTCAACTACAAGTCCGTTTTTAATCAATCCAAAATAACATTCAAAAATGAACCTATGTGAGAAATAAATTTTACCTCTACCAACACTGAATCTAAAATAACCAAATTTATCAAGACTACCGACTGGTTTTTTTGATCGACAGTGTCTGATCACACCATCACGAGACGCTTCATAATTTTTGACGATCGGATGCGCTACAAATTCGTTTTGCTCCATTTATATACTAATACTATTTGTCTAAATTATTATTCTGAAATCTGGCCAGATAATCCTCTGCGGTTTTTATAGGGGATTTACCTAACGACGTATCATTTTTTTGTCATAATAACGTTTTAATTCTCTATATTTTTTACCGCCGCATTTCACACATAACCGAGTTTTTCCTCTGACTCCAGCACCACACTGAATACACGGTTTTGGTCCTAGACTTCCATATCTAACACATTGCATATGGTAGCTACAGAATTCATTCACGCATGCTCTGTTACAAGGAGAAGTATGTCCAATTTTAAGCAAGTGGCAGTAATTCTTTGTTTCAATCATTATATATACACTAAAAATTCAATTTAAATATTTGTTTTAATTATATGGAGGAATTATCCGTTATTGAACCTTCCCCTGCTAGATTTGACCTTGACAGACTATCAGAATATAAATTTAGTGTTTCGATGCAGGATTTAGCTTTAACGAATGAAGATATAACTAAACGTATCCGTGAAGCCAAAAAAGAATTTCGTGACGATGGTGCTGCTCATGCATGGTCAACATTCAGAGTTGGAAATGTTTTCAATGTGATGAATGACAAACGAGGAAAAGTAATTATTAACCACCTTGATAATCAAAAATATTTTATTTTAATAAAATTTATTGTAGAGACAGATGACGGTATCTGGATTATTCGTGATAAGCGTGATCCAGTACGTGTGCAGTCGGGAAGCAATATTGTTCTCTTAAATAACAGATCCAAACCCGGAATACTTACTGGTATTGATAAGCCATTTTATGAGCGGGGGTATCCTGTGACCGCAGTTGTATATGCAATATATCCACTGAATGATAAACCTAATGTTAAGGATCTTAAACCGATGAAACTGTCGAGAATAAACTGTGTAGCTGAACGAGTTACAGAACATTTTACAAATGCGATACGTGGTAATGGCCTGACAGATTTAAGACGCAAAAAAATAAACAGGTGGGCAGAAACAGTTAAAGATACCGGAGCGTCTATCAAAGATGTCGCTGAGCTAGAAAAGAAATTAAGATTTCCAATAACAGTGAAGACGTTAACCGGAGAGATTTTATATAAACCAAAATACATAAAAAATGGAGCTCCGATAGATATCATTGATCATAATTCGCATGCGTGGACCTCAGCAGTAACACTATTTCCACGAGATAGAACGGTTAAATTTTATGATGGTCATATACTTGATTTTATCAAAAATATCAGTAAAAGTGACCCTGTATCTGTGTGGTTATTTCAAAGTTCAGAATACGAACATTACGATCAGTTTGTACGGCCTAATGGCAATATTTACCGTACAGAATCTCTTCATGAAGAAATGGAACATCTTGCGCTGAAATATACTTCAGACGATGTCAAAGTTAGACAATTATTAAATAATTGTTTTACCGTTTCATCAGTAGCTGCCCATTTCGCTCAGGAGAAAAATTCATGGAAACCGACAAGATCGGAATTTATTGAAGATGTCCAGAAAAGTTGTATAGAATATGGACACGGTGGATTATGGAATACCAAATGCAACTATAGTGACGTTATCTCTGTTGATATGGCAGCGTATTATCCTGGAAGTTTTCTTGGATATGGGGAATGTTCTAGATACTTTAAGAAATTTTGACATCCATCACATGAGATGACCAAGGTTTCGATAAACGGATCCGTACCAGATTTTGATTTATCAGGATTTGCGTGTGTAGAATCATTCGAGTTTGCACAAAATCTTCATCCTATCAACTATATTTGGTTTGGAAGACATTTTTCAGAGAAGTACTGGGTACCGATAGTGCTGTTGCGGTATATGCTTGATGCTGGAATTTTAATATCGTTGAGAGTAACTGAAGCGATTATATCGTATCGTCCACAGAAGCAAGTTTGGTTACCAGAGCCTGTTGATGATGCCAGGAAAGAATTCCTTGATCTTGACGAAGATGACTGTAAATGCAAGGACGATGAAAAACTTGCAAAAGATCTTGGTAGAAAGATAATCGGCAAGTTCACTCAAGGTAGTTCATACGATTATAAACGACACTGTACAAGATTGATTATGGACGATGCTGAGTTAGATTTTATAATCGCTGATACAACGGAAAAAAATACGTTTGTAAACCGATGTAATGCTTATTTATCAGACGGGACCAAACTAGGTACGATTGTGAGCTATATTGTTGGCGATTCACCGCAGTTCAGTCATTTAAGATCTTCGATGTTGGCTTATGTTTCAATAAAGCTATTGTCGATGATAAATAGATTTCCTAATGATGCTGTCAGAGTTGCTACGGATTCATTTTATATACATAAAAAGTATAAGGATTTATTAAAACCGCTGAATGGTAATGGTGAATGGGGAACATGGAGGATAAAGCAAGAAAATATACTTAGCTATTCTGAATCTGCAGACGTTGAAATTATGGAGAAATATTACAAAAATAATAATCAAGCATCAAAGTCATCTGCACCATCTGTATACGATCCTGTAGCTAGACATACGACTGTTTATCTTAACGGATGCGGTGGTTCAGGCAAAACAACTCGTGCGATTAACTTATTTATGAATAATAGTTCAGATATAATCGTTTTAACACCTACACATAAATTAGCCAGGGAAATAAAAGAACGAGGAGTAAAATCATGTACATACCATAGTTTCTTTAGATGGTGCGGAGACACATGGACTCCTGAACGAATGGGTGAAAAATATATACCTAAGTATATTATCTGGGACGAGATATGCACGGTGTCGTTAGAAGTATTAAAAGTATTTCTTGAATGGTTGTTATTAAAGAATACTGCTGTGATAATGTGTGGTGATCATGGTCAACCACCACCTTTTATTGGGCAATCTCCACATGAATGGCTGAAGAATAATGTAGATTATTATGAAGAAATAAATGATGACCGTAGAGCCATTGATGAACCGCTGAAAGAACTTAAAAGATTAATCAGACTGCAGCCAGATAAAATACAATGTGAAATAATGCGAGGAGTAATTCCAGAAACTACGATGAGTGATTTTTGGACTTTATGGAGACCCGCTGATTTGATAGTCGCAAGTAGAAAGATAGTTCGTGATGAACTACAGGAGAAATTATTTACGTTACATAAAGAAAAGTTTTCAGATCTACCTGTACCTTTGTGTTATCGCCCAGCGGACACTCGACGGCAAAATATCGAAGTGGAAATTCCTGGTGTCTCGGTGGAACCAAAGGTACAGAATCTCGTCTTGAATGATATTGTTTTGGTTGCTATTGATGTTGTTGAATGCACATTGAGTATGGATAAATCTCCATGGACGTTAGGATACGCTATAACGATTCACTCATCTCAAGGATTAACTATTTCTGATACAAATATCTGGATTGTAGATGATCGGATTGAATGGTCGAATTTAGTCTATCTTGCAGTTTCTCGAGTCAGAAGAATATCTCAACTACATAGGGTTATTATAGATTACGTGATAACTGAGGAAATCATTAACGACACTGCTGCAATAAAGAAAAAATTAGCGGGTTATAAACAATGTGACAAAAATAATAAGCGTGACTTTGATATTGATGCTGAATTTATTATAACGCTAAAACAACGACAGAATAATGATTGTGCAAGCTGTAACTGTAAGATGCTATGGCAGTATTCGAATAATAATCCAAGACAATTTACCGTAGATAGAATTAATAGCGATCTAGGTCACACACGTGATAATGTGATGCTGACCTGTCTTGAATGCAATCGACGTAGAGGTTCTGGTTATGTAATTGTATGTGGTGGTAATTGTGTATCCGCAGGAATTACTTGTAATTGTTCACGTACAAATCCACGCTGAGGGGCTGTAGAATCTAGTCTGTAGATTGCAGGTCTTCCAGTGGATCTAACTATGTCAGAAATTGTATGTGTAGTAACGCTCCAGACAGGATCGGTTGCTCTTTTTTTACCACCCTCAAGTTCCCCAGGCTCATATAAATATCTTACAGTTACATTACCTAATATTGGTCGAGGTTGTTGTTTATCGCTACGGGTTATATATTTTTTTGTAATCGCATTAGAAGGTTTCATGGAAGTTGCACGAGTAATTTCATTATTTAGCGCAGATATCACACCTGGTAATCTTGCAACCCATTCACGAGATCTCTCTCCGGACTTAAAGTCGGTAGATATTTCCTTTGCGTATTGATATCCAAATAACCGCTCAGCAAGAGTTCTATTAAATCGTTCAATGATTGCCTGATCACGATGAATTTCAGTATGTCCTCGTCTGATTTTAACGTTATGTCGCTTCATCAATAATGATACTGCACCAAGAAATTCTTTACCAGGATCAACCTGTAATAATTGTGGCCATTGCAAAGGTCCTCGCTGATAAATTCGCTCGAACGCAGATGCAACTTCAGATGCTGTCTTTGTTGATAATGGTTCCTCTTCTTTATATCTACTCGCAACGTCAACGACAGTCAATGCGTATTTGTACGTGCGTGATTTTCGTCCACGTGTTTTAATAGTATTGTGTGGTAAAATTAAAATATCTGCTTGATGAACTTCATTAGTGACGCTGACATCAAAATGTGCGTATTGAATTTTTTTAGGTGGTGGTAGATAAATCTGCCGTATTGCCTGTCGTGCTAACCACGCTGCAGCGACATTATGTGAGACTTTTGCTGCTTCGGAAAGTTTAGTAATAGCTGCTTTGCCTCTCCAATATCCTCTCGGGGAATAATAAATAGATTCCATTATATTAGTTATATAATTAATTACCAGCCCCTAGCATTATTTTACTTTTCATAGCAGTTTTTACTAGAAAACTAGCGAGTTTTTCTCTGAGAGATTTATTAGGTATAGAATTTAACGCATGAATCAATTTTACATCTGCGAGATGTCCTTGTTGTGAATCTTTACTTTTATACGCAACATCATGAACATGACACGCTTGATCAATCTTATTTACTGGATGCTCTCCTGGTCTTGGTTGATCCTGATCATCAAGTCGGATATCAAGTCGGGTTCCAGGACCACAATAATTATATCAAGGAAGGTGTTTCTCACCGGGGTATTTAGCCCATGGGGTTCCTGGTAATTTCCCTAATGAAGCGGCTATATCTCCACCTGTCTTTGATGAAATAAATTTATATTTTTTTGTGCCACATTTTACACATTTACCTGTAATTGCACGTCTTTTATTTTTTGTTGTTATTGTCATTAATCCAGTGGTATCGGTAGGTGCTCTGCATCGAACACAATATAAATTCATATTATTTATTATATGGATATAATTGATTTCTCAGCGACACGAAAACAAGAACCAGTAAAGCACCATCCAGCACTTCCGAATTCTATCAGAATGATAATAATAGTTCCATCTGGATCTGGTAAAACACAATTATTGCTTAATATAATAATGCGATGGCTCAAGTGGGATAGGTTATATTTGGTAGCACCATCTGTAGATGATCAGCGGTGTTATGGGGTACTTAAAGATTTTAATGAAAATGCAAAAATATTGGACAAAGATGGAAACGATGTTATTGATTTTATTACCGATATCGATGAGGCACCATCTGTAGATGATCTAGATGGACTTATTAATAATTTAGTAGTGTACGATGATGTTATGCTGGATAAACAATCGAATCCAGCTAGAATATTTTCTCGAGGTAGGCATAAAAATACTGATGTGATTTATGTTACACAACGATACACGCAGATACCTAAGGTAATTGGAGATAATTGTAATATTTTGGTTGTATTTAATGGAGTAGATAATTATACCCTGCAGAATATTTACTATACTTGGTGTTCAGGGGACATGGACATGATTAAATTTAAAAATTTATTTTCAAAAGCACAATCTATTCCGTTCGGATTTATAACGATAAATCTACATGACCCAAGATCTAGATATCGTGTAGGTCTGAATAAAATCTTTGGTTAATTTATAGCAGCAGAGAGGGTGGACGACAAAAATTGAGTGACCCGGTAAGTAAACTAAACGCATTATAACAAAAGTCAAAAATAAAATAACAAAAATGAGCTAACCCAAACGATTTATTATCTGTTTTTCAAACTATATGGTAATAATAAAAGTTAGGAGGTTCGGTTTAGCGTTATTGACCTTATTTTTCAGCCCCTGTAGGAACCATTATTTTTGTAAAATAAGGTCAGGAAAAAGTTGTAGGATCCACCCTCTCTGCTGCTAGATTTCATGAGTTGCCTACCTTAGTATGTGATACCAACTAACCAAGGCATGGTGCATTGTACAAAGGCCGAAAATGGTGGTGGCAATTGACCTTTAAAGGATACTTTGGAAGTTTAACAGCGAAAGTATGACTATGTACCAGAGGAGGCCATTATAGCTGTATTTGAGTGAAAGGTACTTGTGCAAACACGGAACGGCACTGGAAAATTGCTTATTTACCAGTCCTTTCAAGTTGTCTGCTCTTGTCTTGATCATGTAGGAACAGTGTTCAAATTTGAACAACTTAATTTTGATTAGATGCGGTGGCTTGCCGCCTCATCAAATGAAATTCACAGACCAGAAGCACATAAATATCGGCTCGATATATCAAGGTGTAGATAGGGTCATCACATCGGAACCTTGGCTAGCTAAGATGTGGCACTTGTCGTTCCAACCAGTCACAGTCTGGCCTACTTTGAATAATATTGTAGTGGCCGGCCTAATTGAACCTGACTGTAGCAAGGGGCGGACGAGACGCAAATTACATATTGATTACAGTAGGTAAAGTCTGAAAAACTTCCTTTAAAATATCTGATATTTAGTGCATTTGATGGGAAAGCTGAATTCTGCGGGAAAATTACATGCTAAAATGAAGAAAAAAAAATATAAAAAAATAAGAAAATTACAGTGGGGCCCCGGCTTACGAACCCCCTGGGTTACGAACGATCTGGGTTACGAACGCCCGGCCGGCCAAAAAATTACTCGGTTTACGAACGGTGACTCGGATTACGAACCGAACCGCCATTCGCTTCCACGCAAAATTTCGAACACGCGAGCTCATATATGGCTGCCTCTACTCAAACAGAGTGAAGAAAACGTTAAAAAAGGAGTCTGTGATGTTCTTGTGTTTTTTTGTGTGTCATGTTTGTGTTGTTTTTGTGGGTTTTGAGAGTGTTTGTGTGTTTTATTGCTATGTATGTTTTGTGTTTGTACAGTACATGTAGTGTTTTTCTTCCTTTTTTTTTAAATGTAGCTGGGATTTTCGGCGATTTTTTTTTCGGCGCGGGAACGGATTAAAAATTTAACAATGGGACATTATGGGAAAACGCGTTCCGGATTACGAACACCCCGGGTTACGAACGTCGCCCGGGAACCGATTAGGTTCGTAAGCCGGGGCCTCACTGTAAAACTACACCAGAATTCACAAAGGCGTCAAATGATAATTTATATTTACGTTTATTGTTAGTTTAATAGGACCCTATTAATTAATGCAAAGACAGTCAAATACGTAAAGAATGTTCAAACACGTTTTATGATAGAGTTTTACTGAGTTATTACATAAAGCAAAAAGCATTTGGCAAGAACGTAAGTATATTTTGTGTACACATAAATAGGTATAAATTAAATATTGTATTGTTTAAATAAATGAAATCCAAAAGTGAGTTCATTGTTTTTCTTTCTCACTGTAAACGTTTTATTCTGTGATTAAACTAAGTAACTTATATATTACATTTTCTCTGTCTCTTATTTTAAAAATTCCTCTTCTTTCTTTTAATATTTACCCATTTTAAATTATTTTCTGCGTCGTTTTTATTAACTGGATTACACGCCATATACACTAAGATCAAGCGTGGAGATAATTCAATATAGGAACAAAGTTCTCTTAAAACATGTACATCGATATAGTTGTTTTATAATTATTTTCTGCGTCGTTTTTATTAACTGGATTACACGCCATATACACTAAGATCAAGCGTGGAGATAATTCAATATAGGAACAAAGTTCTCTTAAAACATTGTACATCGACATCCTTCGTGCTTTGATGACTATTAAGAATAATTCAGAATAAATATGTCTGTGCATTGTTTGTGTCCTTTGCCTTTGTGTATCTTCGCTCATGTTCATGGTTTTAGTATGACCGGCTTGGAGCTAACCCGGAAGCATTTATTAGGGGATAGCCTTAACTGCAAATTATTTGTTATATAGAATTTTGTCCTAAAGACTTATTTACATCATACAGTATGCAGTTATATTTAAAATACTTATGATACTTCATATGCAAGTGTTCAATGTAGTCACATACGGTGATTAGTTCAAATATGTAAATACTCATTCTTAATACGGGTCATTGAAAACTGCGCCTGCGCATTATCCGGGAACTTAAACAACATTTTACTCTGTTGATGTATTGACTATTCGAAACGTACTGTGTAATGCTTTCCTTTGGTTTTAGTCAAAATGTGTTAACACGTATCTAATAGTTATAGAGAAGCCCTGCCAGGTAATTTCACTGTTGTTATTGCGCGGCTTCTCGTGGCAGAAATGTTGAAGAAACACGAACAACAGCAAACCAGCATTGAATAATGAATTTTCGGACTGATGAACTTTGAATCGGTCACAAATAGCCCAACAATATCTCTTAACTTTTTGTGTTTCAACATTATTTTAGAAAATTTTAGTCAGTGTATTCAAAGATATAAATCTAAGAAGTTGAATAAGTAATTGCCTGACTAAATTCTTCAGAGGGCTCCAAAGTCTTGCCCAAATCTGGATTTTTTTTTACGGTACAAAACCCCCAACCTTCCTTCGGTATTAAATTAAACTGCATGTCACTATTGTCGTGTAGACGCATTTATCAAATGTTAATTGCTCAAATTGTCGAATACTCAGCACCTTAAATGTCATAAATAAACAGCCACGCGAAAATAGATTACTATGGACTGTTAAGTGGTGGCTAGATACTAAACTGCGTCAAGAAAGAGTATGTTTGGTCTATCATAACAAATAACAGGGTAGTATGAATTTGTTTTCAGTTTGTGCTGCTTTCATTGTGACACCACAGCTTGCAGAATTCAGTCCAGTTTGTACGTGGTCACACTTTTGTTAACTTGGTCTAAACACATCCACATTGCTTTTGCTGTATTTATTTCTCGGGGACATGTAAATAATGACCATCCAAAGGAGTATGGATGCATGAGGATCCAAATATAGTGAATAACTGCCATTTAAAGGTATAAGTACTCAAATCCTAAACAATTGTGCATTGCAGAAATGGTTCAGAATGCCTGCATTGTCTGTAGGACTTTTACCATAAGATCCACAGTAGTAAAAGACCAGTTTGTTTTCATGATTTGAAAGCAAAAAGTTAATTGGAATATAACAAAAAGTTATCATGTCAGTTCTAGAGCAAAAAAAACATTAATGGGTATGCTTGGGGATTGCCCATTCCTTTTTCTAATTTATAGGAAAGATTTATTAAAGAAATTGGGTCTGTTTGAAAATGTGTGATTTTTCAGTGCTAAATGTGGGAGATTAAAACATTCATTTGCTACATATGTGAATTTATATTTTCAGTCTGATTGCATATGTGTATGTGTCCAGTACTGACTCTTAGTGCTATTGGTGTCATTTTTGAGAATTTGATTGCACATATTGTTAAATGTTGGTTACTCACTTGTTTCCCCTCATTGTTTCAGTATTAACTGGAAGATTGTTATATAAATGATATGAGAAATAAATGTCACAGAATATAGTATGTTAGCATTTTTAAATGAGGCCATCCAACAGGTGTGATCCAGAATAAACCAGATTGAATGCATACCTCCCATAACACAATGTGACATCCAAAACTTTGTTTTCTCCAAAACCCACTGACATGTTCGTGTTTCTAATGACACAGTTTTCAGTAATCTTTGATGAAAAATTAAAACCCTCCATGTCATTATTTGCCTGAGCATGTATAAATGGTAAACAGTCCTGATCAGAGATGATGTAAAACTATCCTTGGGGCATTTTATATAACTGCAAAAAGACAAAGAGATTAGGTATAAACAACATTATTTCACATATTACTTAATTGGTTGACAATAATAATAATAATAATGAGGACTTGGTATAGCGCCTAATCTTTAGAAGCTCTAAGCGCTTTACAACATTTGACAACACTTAAAAAACATATATAATGATATGATTACAAAATTAAAACAAACGTCACGAAATTAGAAAACAGAAAATATACTGCAAATGTATAAGGTAAGGAAACATTATTAGGTCTTTAAGTCTGTTCTTGCAGTCGAAATAGGTGAGTTTTAAGAGCGCTCTTGAATGAGATCAGTCTTTGTGTCTAAGTTCACTGGGCAATTCATTCCATGTTGCTGGGCCCTGGTATGCAAAAGAACATTGTCCATATGATTTCATTTTCATAGTGGGAATAATGAGAATACGATGTCAGAAGAGGAGTGTAAGTATCTTGCTGGTGTGTACACATGGGTGAGGGCGGATAGGTATGATGGACTGGAGCCCGTCAGTGAAACGTAGCACAGAGAACAAATTTTGTGTTTAATTCTGGATTGAATGGATAGCCAGTGTTGGGTACAGAGCAGGGGGAGGCGTGCTCTGATCGTGGTACTCTAAGGATGATCCGAGAAGCTGTGTTTTGAACTTTTTGAAGTTTCTGGAGTAGATATTGAGACGAACCAGATATAATTGAGTTACAATAGTCCAGTCCTGAAAGTACTAAGGAACACACAAGTGTTTTTTAATGGCATCAGCTGAAAGATACTTGCAAATGGAGCTGATGCGTCTCGGCTCAAGATAAGCAGCCTTGCATATGTTCATGACATGTTGGCGCAATGAGAGAGTACTGTTGAGAGTGACACCTAGATTTCGTACTGACTATGTGAATTTAATGTTGGTGTTGCTGATATTTATTGTCTGAGGTAAAGGATGTGAATGAGAAAGTTTTTGTGTTGTAATTAGAATGGCTTCAGTTTTATCATCATTCATCTGCAGCTTGTTTCATGTCATCCAAGATTTCACATCGGAAATGCATCTCTCTACACCTTGGATAGTAGCTTCAACTTCAGTTGGATGGCTAGATTTGTATATTTGGGTGTCATCAGTATACAATTAGTGAGACACTGGATGATGATCTATGACACATGAGAGTGGCTGAGCGTATAGAATGAAGAGAACGGGTCCAAGAACAGACCCCTGTGGTACACCATAGCATAGATCAACTGGGCTGGAGTGTTTTCCATTTGCGGACACAATTTGTGTCCTGTTGACCAAGTAGGACTTGAACCACAGTAAGGCTGTATCGTGAATGCCAAATACATGCTGGAGACTGTGAAGTAATATATCATGGTCTGTTGTGTCAAATGCTGCAGACAAGTCAAGGAGTGTGAGGACTGTAATCTTTCCGCTATCCAAAGCAGAGAGAAGGTCATTAACTACTTTCAGAAGAGTAGTTTCAGTACTGTGGCAAGGGCGATATGCAGACTGTACATTGCTAAAAAGACAGTTTGAATTCAGATGAGATACAAGTTGGGATAGAACAACTTTTTCTAAGATTTTTGACATGAATGGGAGATTAGAAACTGGGCGGTAGTTCTTTAAATCGTTATGGTCGAGTGTTGGTTTCTTCAGCAGGGGCTTTACAATGGCAGTTTTTAAAAATGATGGGAATTCCGCGGATGAGAGAGAGGTATTAATAACATCAGTTAGTGAAGGCAATGTTGGATCTAAGCACTCAAGCAGCAATGATGTCAGAATTGGATCAAGTTCACATGACATTGGTGCACTCTTCATCATGATTGTACGTACTAAATCCATAGAGACAGGTTCAAATGCTGCTAACAGTTGCTGCTGAAATTCTGTATTGCAACTGTATGGTGACGACGAGTCAATTGAAATTGTGTTGTCAAGTTTATCTCTGATGGTTTGTACTTTGTCACGGAAGAAATTTGCAAACAGGTCAGGAAGATCAACTAGAGAGAGAGGGTAGTTGGAAGTGGTGTACATTTGTTCCTTGACATAGCTTGTTAGTAATCTCAAATAGCTCTTTGCAGCTGGAACTTTCCATGATCTTAATGGCTAATAGCTAGTGTGAGGTGTTAGGTACTTGGAAAGACTGCTCTGAGTAAACTCATTGTGATAATTTGCGTAGGTAAAGTCATGAACTAAATGTGTGTTGATGAACAGAAGTTATTACATGTCACTGCCTTGAATGAGAATGTTTAAGAGATTCTGCTAGGGTTGCACAACTACTTTGTACTGCAGTGATGGAAAAAAGTGGTACAAGGCCAAATTTTACTGGTACAAATGCTGATAACCAGTATCATCAGTACATGGTTTATCATGTGCATAAAGTTTGGAAATTTATGTTGTAAACAATACATTAGAGAAAGAAAATGAAATAAATGCATTGCTGACCTGTACCAGAGCTTCTTTGATAATAGACATTGTCACAAATCAAAACCATGACTGGGGTATAATCCCTAGTCCGAGGTTCCTCTGACCACTCCAGTTTTGATATTGTGACATTTATTGATAAAAGATGGAATTCCCTGCCATGGCATGGTGGTGGCAAGGGTAAGCTGTTACTAGCTGGCCTATCCAACTTGAAGGACCTTATGTTGAGCCGTACCTGCATGAAATTGATAAAAGATTATTTTCTCAGATATTGAGATTATAATATTGTTATGTCTTTAATCTGCAGCTGGGTGAGACAAAACAACATTGTTATGAAATATGACCTAGTACTCGCCATTTGCATTGCTAGTCATATGACTAAACAAATCTTGCAGCCGACATACCCATGACATCAGAGGTCCAGTAGTCACTTGATATCAACAATAAATCCCATTCCAATGTTGTTATACCCCCAAAAAATGAAAAATATTAAAAGAAAGTCATAAAATGTATGCAGAATGAACTAAATCATACTTAATTCTCGACATATTTATTCAGAGAACAATGACCGGAAGCATGTCCCTGTAATAGAAACTGGAAGAAAACCTGATTCATCAAGCAGTGAGCACATGTCAACGCATTAATTATGTGATGCCAGCAAACATGTTGACATAAGTCAATCTGGAATGTTTAACATCAGTTAGAATAGGAGCAACATCTGTATGAAACATATTTTAACGTGATGAATATTCAGATTAGTTCTCATTATTGTTACTTTTATCTTGTTCTTGTTAAATTACTATTAACTGACCCATGCTTCTTAGAATGATTTTAGCCACAAAAAGGATTGATCTGCAAGTAATAACCATGTGTTCGTGTTTGTACAGTTGATTTATGTTGATAAGGTGTTGACACCCATACTGGACAGTGGCATTTACTACTGCTGTATTACCTGTAAAGCCACCATTAAACTTGAAAATATTATCCCCACCACCCCTTCATGCTAGAGTGAAACCTGTAAAGCCCCATTAAGCTTGAAAATATTATCCCTTCCACCCCCACCCCCCTTCATGCCGGAGTCATATGGTCAGTCCCAAATGTGATGTATGTTCATTTTTCTATAGAAACAATTATATCTTATAATCGGACTGCTTCAGATACAGCTCTGGCAATGCTAACATGGTAATCAAGATAGCTCTGGCAATGCTAACATGGTAATCAAGATACAGCTCTGGCAATGCTAACATGGTAATCAAGATACAGCTCTGGCAATGCTAACATGGTAATCAAGAACAACTTGTTTCTGATGGGGATTTGTTTAGAACATCCAGCAGTTTAAACACCAGGAGAGGTACATAGGATTTGTGGCATACTGGTTAACTGCTGTATTTTTTTCTGATAGTAATTAACACCATACATTTTCACTCTGCTGGTATGTTGATAGTTTCCTTCAGTAAGGAATGTACTGAAATATCCCAAGTAATCTTGTTTCAAAATTTAATGTTATTAACATCGTGTTTTCATTATTCACGATGACTGCTCTAGTGGCATAAGTGGCTAGAGTGTCTGTCTTGAATGTGGATTCAAAACCCTGCTGAGTGATACCAAAGACTTATTAAAATGGTACTAGCAGCTGCCTCACTTGGTGCTCAGCATTAAAGTATTATTGTTAGGACTGGTTGACTTGGAGTCAGGATAATGTGACTGGGTGGGACATGATGCCACATGTCTGCAGCATGTCCCAGTGCTAGACATCACTATAAACTTCCACACTGCAGACATCACAGCTATAAGACTGAAAAATTGTCAAAGCTGCATTAAAAATCCAGATCACATGCGCACACACTCATTCACAACAAAATAGTTTTAAAAAAATTATATTTTGTACAAAACAGCTGTCACAAAAAAATGGTGAATATTGCAGACATATTTATGATCATATGTTTGGCATGTGTCACATAATCCAAAGTGGAGGTCAAATGGAATGTCATGAAATACATTTGGGAGAGTGTTGTCTACAGGTAAGTAATATGGCAAAATTGCAGTAGTAAAAGTATGCTGCTGATGATTTTCCCAATCATAATTGATGGTATTTGTTGGCAGATTGTGAGTTGATGACACAAGGAAGAAATATTTTTTGTGTTAGTTTATCAACAACTTGTAAATTATTGTCATAATGAATATGAATGTATTTTGCATGCATATCCTTCACTTTGGTCATCCATCTTGCTCAGATCCCAAAATAGTGGTTTAGTCCAAAATGTTAATGAGCACTTTTTAATTCCAGTGAATAATTTAAATAAAAGATTCCTCACAAATTATGTCTGAACACAGTAAATACATTTACAGACTAAAATTAATATAGGAATGAGCAATCTTACTGATCTCAAACTTGTATAAAAACCTGACACAATAGGATGACCAGGATGTGGGTCATGTTCAGTCGAATTACTTCTGGATCCTTCTAAGGTTATAATCAAGGCAAGATCTTCAATTCAAATTCAGGTAAACCTTATTTATAACTTACAAACAAGACAAGCATGAGAGTAGTCAGGTAGGCCTATACTCTAAATTACCGAGATCAAGCAAACAGTATAACAGTTGACTCCCCTAAGTAAATTAAAAGTTACCACTGGGGTGGTTGTTGTTTTCCACCCCAGGACATAGACCCATCAAAGTGCCCATTGGTTGTATGATCTTGGGAGATCCCAGGGTTACTGTGAAATTGTTTTGATATGCTCAGGTGATGCAGTTTCGATTCGTGTCCATGCATGGTGGCAGAACTAGATTATTGTTTTGGCTAATCATAGATTCAGGCTGGAAAAATAGCTGAAATGACCTTTATGTCTAGGAGCAGGATCTTATTAAATGACTAAAAAAAAACCAGAGACTTTTCTGCATGTTTTTATGTACAATTTTGGGCATGTGACACAATTTTTCCCAGGCTGTTGGATAATAGATTTTCTATCCCAGAGATTAATAGCAAAAAGCATTGCATTTTAATCGCACTGAGTTGTTGTGTCCATGGGGAAATGCACTTGGCTTCCATTTCCTCAACATCACATGACCAAATAAAGTACTGTTAAATATGAACCAACCAGCAAACGTACTGGTGGTGTCACTTGTTTTTATGAAATTTGTCTGAAATGTTTTCTGAATATCGCAATTGTTTATTGATTATGTATCATTTTGCATGAGCATTATATCTGCAATAGATCTCTTACATAGATAAATTTTTGATTGATTACAGAAAGAACTCATAGCCACCTTTTAAATTTGGCTTCAGTGTTGAGCTGATTGCAAGTCAGCTATTTGCAAGTGGTGAGACTGCTCAGTATGGACAAAGAGTCCAATATTGGCAGCAATGGAGATGGCAGTAGTGGACGCAACACACCACGCTCACTGAACCAAAATGGACAGCGACGAGACACTCCGGGACCAATACCCACCTACCAGTATTCAAGGGTGAGAAATTTTAAAATTAAGTATTCAGTTGTTATTATAAGATGTACAGATTGATGAGTACGCTGATAATGTGCTGAACTTTAGCTATGATATTTAGTTCTGTTGGTCAATCATTAAAAGAGATTATTCATGGCCTGTCATTCAGGATCTGTCTGTCCACCCATTATGACATGTTTGTTATTGCCATTCCTCCTAAATTACTGGGCAGATTGCCATGAAACTCGACACACATTCAACCCTGGGTCTAGTTTGTCCTAAATGAAAATGGTGACTTGGATGGCCAATATGGTTATCACAGCAATCTTGCTTTTATTGACTCCTCCTGAACAGACTTTTATATTGAGATGGGTTTTTTTAATGCTGTCTTGTACTTAATTTAGATGGTGTCTGTCTGACAGCCAACATGGCCTCCATGGTTAGGTTTCTTGAAAATCATGTTACCACATTTCATGTAACTTTTGTATGCTCTAATTTTTGTGTGCACATCTATTCATAAATATCATAATTAAATGTATCACATTTTTTGTACAACATAATTGTTTTGTGTGTTCATGACATCTTGTACATTTTTGCACAAAATGTGAAAATCTGAAAAATTGTTTGCAGAATTTTGTACCATAAAGATTAAGATATCAAATCCTTCACAGTTTTGTTGCTTTCTCATATTTTAATATTTAAACAAATTTTGTACCTCCAATTTTTATGCTTTTATTTCATTGGAAATAAGTTCATTTTTCTTGTTTCAAACAGGTGTATAATTTAGATCCATCAGACAACTAATTTTTTGTTTGCTAAGTGTTTGATAAAATCTTGGGTGAAAAAATCAATACTTGGTCACTTGACTATGTATTTATTTAGGCATCATTGAGACTATGAATTTATTCAGGCATCATTTTGAAACTATGTATTTATTCAGGCATCATTGAGACTATTTATTTGGGCATTGTTGAGAAGAGACGGGAAATTATTTTTATTGCTAATAGCACTGCAGAAATTTTTAAAAAATTGCTGTATTTGTACTTCTTGCTAGTTATTGTCATCCTTGTCGATGATTTGTTTTCCTATGAGATTCAGTGTCAAAAGCTATTACAGAATTTGTACTGTACTTATCTATATCTTGTGAACTTGTTATGTTTTTACCAAATTTGGTATGTTGGAGTTTCTCAGGAATAGGGAAGGCGGTTTCAGTGTTCAGTAGCAGGTATAAAGAATAAATGGACAGACTTATTTTGGATCCATGGAAATTCTTTAAAGCCAGTTGGACCTAAATCTTTTTGAAGGACTTTTGTTGATAAACATAATTGATTCTTTGTGCAAGTTTTAATCATTGTACGGTGAAATCATTGTCTTGGTCTGCATTAGTCTTATTGGCATCAGTAGTGTCATCATTTGCAATGCTAAAGTTGTGCATTCAAGTTTATGCTGTTTGGATACAGGGCAGGTGGTAGGGTTTAATTTTCATCATCCTTGTGTCCTTTTGCAATTGTGCAACACAATTGTAATAAATTCATTGAAAACTATACATTTTTAATTACCAAAACCTGTCAAGTAAATTCACAAAGAGAAAAAGCAAAGACTTCACTTGTTAACAGTGTGATGCCACCTATTGATTTATTATGTATATGCCAGTTTCCTGCATGATTACTCAACTCCAAATCTGTGTCCAAGCAATAAGTCTATGAGACAAAGCTATTTGTTTGTCTACATCTTATCTTTATTAAATCCCCATTTCCAGTCACGTGTTCAAGGTTTGAATTAAAACATAAAGTAGCAGGAGCCAGATTTTACCACCTATTTTGTAATACTGTAGCAAAATGGCATACAAAGGGATAAAAGTGTCACTTGTGGTCTTTTCTTCTCAACATTCTTCATTGGAAACATTTACTACACACATTTTTTTCAAATAGCAAACCCATAAAACATGTAACAGATTTTCTGCTTGCTGCTATTTTGAACCCTGATGTTTGTGCACTTCCATCAGCCAGCATATAGGTTGGGCGTATTTGTTATGTTGTAGAATGTGAGTTAAAAACATGAGCACAATTCTGTTGTAGCCTTGTCAAAAAACAGTTATTCATAGTTTATTTGTGGGAAGTATAGATCATATATATGTATTAGCAAGTCTAAAGAAATAGCACATTTTAGCAAGTCCATGATAAAAAAGTGAATCTCAAGTGTGAAACTGAGGAATTTTTTTTTACGCTTGTTTTCTTCAGGAACAACTTTTTGAATTGAGTGAAGCACCTGCCTCCAAAATTCGTCCTTCCTGTTTGTCTAAAGAATTTGACAGGTAAGTATATAACTGGTAGTCCAACCTGTGTACAGCATTTATTCAGGGGACTGTTAGAAAAGGTTATGAAGAGGTGGTCATTTTAGAGATGGAAAATTTTCATTCAATCTACTGTCATGGACCATCCAAGTGGAGTTGCTGCAAACTGCTGGGTAGATGCAGCCTCCAGATTATTCTCTGTTCTATTTTCATGCATGTTTCTTGAAATGCATTCCAAATGAACTTTGCTCAAATCATGGGATCTGACAGAGTCTCTCTTATAACTGTCAGGCCCTATGGAAAATGGATCTGCTATCCTGTTTTGCTTTGAGCAGTTTTGGGATTATCTGCAGTGGCTGCAGAACATTAGATCAGTGTCTGAGCTGTATACTATCCAGGGATACTCGTTAATCCACAATATTTCATCTAAGTTTTATGGCATCATACTGGTTATTTTTCATTTAAACAGACTAACTAGCAGGGTTGCATCTTGTACCTTGTACACTATCTGTATATATATATATAGATATTTTTTTATTTTTTTTTCGTGATTGTCCCTCTCAGCAGATGTGTTGTCCTCATGTAGTTGTGACACATTGCATATGTGTCATTTGGTCAGTTCTGATTGGTTACTATGAAAGGTCATGGGAGCACATTTTATGCTGAGTCTAGCTTGGCAGGACATTGCATTAATCAGCAAAATCAGTTAAAAATCATACACTGTTTCATTATTTTAGCAGTAATGCTTCTAATTACAGCCATAGTACAGATGTTTCTGTCAATAGGCTCAGTGACAGTGAACAAACAAATCCTCACACTAATCATGTATCAGATGATGCTAAAGATGGCAGTGCTGAAACTGAGGGTCCATCCAACATCAAGAAAAGAAAATTGTTCAATTCAGGCTGAGACCGTGGCTGGAAACCAATAAATTAAATGAGATGATGTGTAAAAACTTGCAAAGAAAATTACTTCACTCTGGAAATACTATATTTAGGACACAGCCTGTGATAAACACATTGAATTACCAGCTCACAAACCAGCAATTCAGCATTTGGAACTGAGAGAAAATCTTAGAACTACATGGATAACAACAGATTCCATGTGACATGCAATAAATAGCCTTTGTCACAGTTTTTTTAAGATATGAGAATGGATAGAGGAGCGACATGATTTGCAGCTCATTGTTTGATTCTTTAATGGTAAGTGTGTAGAAACAATACGGTTATTTAGAAAACACAAGATTTAAGTTTTAAATGTTGCACTGTAATATATAGAACAAATATTATGTACTTGTTGTTATACCATAATATACAGAATACATATGCATTAATATATACAGAACACATATATTTAGTGTTATAAAGAACAAATTATTTAGTATTATACTGTAATATACAGAACACATAACATTTAATGTGCTTGTTAGACTTGCTATTTCTCTGTTTGAATTGATTTTTTTTTTTTAACATCATAATGGTAGTGTTATAGCCCCCTCCCCCCATTATCACTGTGATGGTCCCTCTTTTTCAGATTCAGTCAGGGCAAGTGCCCACATTTACCAAATCCTTAATACATCTTTTCATTAGAGCTCAAAAGTTATCAAGTTGCTTTTTTTGCCTAGATAGCAGACTAGTCTAATGAATTACTTCGACAATGATAGGCTATGTTTGTAACGACCAGCAAGTCTTGACAGATAAGGAATAAATATTGATATTTTATTTATCAGTTACATTCTAATCATAATATTTCAGGATCCGTGATGGACCTCAAAAACTGCAAAAAACTTAAAATGTAATTTGAACCTTAAAATAAGCCTTAAAAAGCTGAAAGAAACTTAAATTAAAAAAACCCTAAAAATATTTACAAAATGAAGAATGGCTCCACCCCGACCATTAAAAAAATCCTTTTTTTGTACCTGGTTTTTCATTAGGCTAGCCTAGCATTTGAGAAAGCATGCGAATTATACAAGTTAAAGACATCCTGTTATTTTATTATTATTTTATTTTATCATTCATTTGATAGACCTGTAATGGCATATTGTTGTCAACATTTTTTGAAAGAGCAACTGTTGTTCCCTCTTTTTTTTTAAAGATATTTTTGAAAATTTTAAAATACATTCCTTGCCCAGAGGTCTCAACTAGGATTTTAAAACTAGGAGTCCAGGACTTCTATTCGGTAAGCAATGTTATAGTCCCAAATTTGCAAACAGCATTTTGTCTAACTCGTGAAATGTCTTGATTTTGAGGTCACATGCACTACTTATTCAGCTACACTCATGAACGAACACAATGCATAATTAATGAGAATGACCTCGACAGTGTGGAAAATCATTGTGAATTTTTATCAACACAAATTTATTCTTTATCCAGACCATTGTTTATCATCATTTCTTATTATGATCTACATGTTCAACTTCTGCATGTGTCCAATTTATGTGAGTCATTGGCACTATCATTTTTAAAGCAATTCCAGTATATGATCATGTACACAGCTCTTGTGTTAACCAGAGATCACTGGAAGAATTCTAAGCACTAATTGGCTGATCTGAATAACAGTGTATTTTCAACTCTGTCAGAGAAAGTACATAATACATGTATTGGAATGTAAATGTTGATGTATTTACAAAAAAGAGTGCATATGGAGTACTCTCATGTAAGTGATTTTCTTTGTTCAGATAAAAAAATTTGTATCAAAATGCACATGATTAAGCATTTTCAAGACATCTCTTGCCTGAAATTGTGTTTTGAATTAAGTGAATCAGGCATGTAATCCAACCAGAAGATGCATTGCCTTAGATAGGAACATGGATGGTAGCAGTAATAACTAAGATGGCTTTCAAAATCAGCACGATGGAGAGAAAGGGACAGTGAAGTTTTTTCTGCATGATGCAGATAGAAAGTGTGCAATGGATAAAGTAGAGGAAAACAAGGCTTTTGAAAAGCAGCTAGAAGAGAAACTTCAAGAGCTTAAAAATTCCAGATAAAGAAAATGTATAGGACCTAGGGCAGCATATTGTATATAGTGTACAGTGTATTGTGTATTAACACTGTATAAAGCTGCAAACTTAAATATGACATATGCTAAATTTCTTTAGTGGATTATTTGCTCGACAGTATGCAGGAGGACGTTTTAGTGGAAATTTTGAAGCACTTGCAGGTGTTTGCTTTTTCATTATTAATTTTCACTTTGTTTGCATTTTATTGCTTACCATGGAGATAATCTTGTAATTGCTTTGTGTTTTGAACCTTGAACAATTTTTTAAAACCCTAAAATAAACATCAAGTTGTAAAAAAAATTTCACTTCTAATTCTGATATACTTATCTGGGATTTGCTGACTTTCTTGCCCTAACCTGGCCTCTGGCAGTTTGTGATGTTGCCAACTCTCAACAAATGGATTATCAGAGGACAATTTCAAATTAAAGTGTTATTGATGTACAGAAAATTTAACACTAACAAGCAGTGTTTATGATCTGTTGTTTTTGTGATAATTACAGGAGAGTGTTTCAAACTTACTGCTTGGCAAATAATTAAATGGATGGAAAAAGTGTTCATCTCAAAAGTCGTGTTGTAGAATATTTTGATGCATATCGCTGATATCAAGATGACTTTTTAATAATTGTTAAGTAAATGGATAAAATGAATGTTCACAAATCCTTCAGTTGTAAGTATTAATAGATAATTACAAACAGTTTAGGCAATGTGGGTATGTGAGAAAGCTTGCTGGTAGCTTATTGTGGGTTGGTAGTTCTTTCCAGGGTTTTCCCAGGTTGTTCCTCCACCATTAATACTGGCCGCCATGTATAGCCTACCTTGTGCAGAAAAATGGCATTAAGACCTATAACAACAACAACAACAAACAGTTTAGGCTTTGTTATTGTTCATGTAGTTCATGAGATAGCAATCTTATCTAAAGAAAAAAAAGGAAACTTGGTGGTATTTCTAGTTCTAATTAACCAGTTTTAAAGAAAAATAACTAGTTTGATGCCTCAAAATATGGAGGAAAGTTCCAATCATTGTGGATTAATGAACATCCTTGGCTAGGATATTGTATATTGTTATTGATTGTTTAATTTTTCAGTTCATGGTCTTTTACCTCGACAATCTCTCTCTCCTTCCCTCCATCCCTCCCCCCTCTTGCTTTCTTTTTTTTTTTAAATCTAGCTATTTCCAAACTTCTTTCTACTTCTCTATTTACCTGTCTATATGTATGTACATGTCTGGTTTTGCTTTTCTACCAGTAGTGTATATATATATATATATGTATATATAGATATAGATATAGAGATATATATATATATATATAATTTCACAACTAATTATCAGCATGTGGGTTTGAGGTGTCAACCAAATAAAAATGAAAACCCAAGTTAATACGCCTCTCCCTTGATAACTTGTGCACATCGGGGTTCAAAAACACAGGCTGCACTATAAGCGAGGGCGCGAGTTACCGAGGGACCTCCAAAAAACCCGCTAGACATCCAGAAAACCGCATGGTTGGGGTTGGGGGGAGGGGGAACTGTGCTGTTAAATGGCCGAATCCTCGTTTTATAATCGAGTCGAGAAAAATTGTCAATAAAGCACTTTTTCTGATGAACTTGTTCGTTATTATCGATATATCATATTTATTTTCAAAATGTCCAACATCTGAAAGCTCGATAACATGATTGCAACTGGTTTCAACAACCAAACATGATATGCGAAAACATTTGTGTATTACGTCATGGCTTTTTGTTTTGTTGATTAGTCTGGTTCCTGGAGTGTTGTATAATAGTATTTCGCGAAACTAGGAGTCTGCGAAGCAGGGAACCAGACTAACTGATGATACACTACCAAACAAGATTCCTTATCAAAAACACGTAACATTTATTTCGTCAGACAATCATCTATGTCGAAACTCAATTTTTGTATTTTTCAATTAGTAAAATATTCATGCTGTGATTTCATTGCAAAAGTAATAGTGAAACTTCTTATCATGCTTGAGGATATCTCTACGTGCGAATTAAAGTATTCTCTGAAACTCGTTTTTCCCACAATGGTTCGTATCTGTGAAACAAAGCTCATTATTTTACGAAGTACTCATTTTGCTTGGCTGCCTTGCTATCTTTAATCACATTTATGATTGAGTAGGTAATTTTTAAGGTAGTTTAATTAGATATGTACACAATAAAATGTATCACAATGTTCGATTGATCAACTGAAATGAGTTACCCGACATACGACCGGTGCTGCTGGTGCTTAAGCATGTAGGATTTGTATGCCTTTTGCCTTTTATTTTCATTTCCACCTGCTTTATTTGAGTCAGAAGACTTAATTACCGTGATAATAGAAAAGGAGGCCCTTTTTTTATTTAGTGCAACAATACAACAGATGGTTCCGCTAGCCCGATATCAAAACACAGTGGGCACTTAATTAAGTTCTCAGCGAAATGCTCGCAGACATAGCTGTTACAGTAGATTGACACATTTTACGTTTATTTACAAGAGGACACATTACATTTATGATGATTACACTTAAAAGGAACTAAAAGATAGGACTAGAACAACAAATTTCAATTGATAAAAATTTTTATTTAATTGGTATTTATATATGAAAGTACTGCCTCCACTTGGCCTAAGTGACATTTTCATTGATCGAAATGTCCTTGAATATTGTTAATTGCGTTTTACTAAGAATGTCGTTTGAAACGAAAATGGAACAAATTATATGACTTCTTATTAAAAGTCGTTATTTCATAATGTTGATTAAATTTCTAGGTCCTATCTACCGTTTTCGACAATAAATCGAGCAGTATATCAAGTTTCCATTACCAATTTCGATCGTCATTTTCTTCAAGTTCAACCAGTAGGGATACATTTTTTTGTATTTTCTGGTTTAAAAATTGGGATCCACGTCTGACCCCGCGTTATAAGCAGGTTCGTGAGTTATCAGGGTGCAAGTTATCAAGGGAGTGGTGTATAATGTAATTTGTTTAAAATAATCATTATTTTATTCATGTTATTTTTGTACTCCTGTTGGATATTAGAATATTAATATTTGGAATATTAATATTTGGGTCAAGCTCAAAATTTTCAAAGGCAAGTTCAATTTACCAGTCAGCTTGCCCAGAAGATTTCTTATGATCTCTGGTTAGTCCTATTAAAAATGGCTCTGATATGATGGCCAATATGTCCACCACAGTGACCATCTTGAAAATCTTGCTATTGCCAGTCTCACTAAATGGACCCGTATCAACATTGGGTTTTCACTAAAACGCTTCTTATGATGTCTATCTAGTTGGTCCTAAATGAAAATGGAGCAGATCTGATGTCCAATGTGGCTGCCACAGTTGCCATCTTGAAAATTTTGTCATTAGTCCTCTTGAATGAAAAGTAATTCTGCCATGGGGTTTTTACCATGAGACTTTGTATGAGGTCTGGTTGGTATTAAATGAATATGGTGTTGATCTGATGTCCAATATGGTGACCCAGTTGCCATCATGAAAATTTTATTGCTAATTCTCCTGAGTGCAAAGTAATATTGCCATGAGATTTTCACCAAAAGACTTGTGATATATAGTTGGTTCAGAATGATGTTGATATGATATTCAATATGGCAGCCACATTGGTCATCTTGAAAATATTTTTATCACTACTTCTCATGGATGGATGGTTGTATCAGCATGGGTTTTCTACAGAAACAACTTCTGATATCTAATGGTGCCATTCAGACATTCAGTATACTTAATATTTTGGTCACCTTGTTATCCCTATTTTTTTTTTTATTTATTGAATGGTCATATCAGCATGGAAATTTTGCCAAGAGACTTTTTGATGTATGGTTGGTCATAAATGAAAATGGTGTTTATCCGACTTCTAATGTGACTGCCACAATGGCCATTTTGAAACTCCTGTTATTACTGCTTCTGTTAGATGGCTGGTCATATTGACATAGTGTTTCACCAAATGACTTCTTGTGATGTCTAGTTGGTACTAAATAGAAATAGTGCCAAACCTGTTTTATCTAATAATGCCACCATGGTATCCATCTTGAAATTTTGTTATTGTTACTCCTGGCATAGCAACATGAGTTTTCCACCAGAAGACTTATAGTTCCTTGTTGGTCCTAAAAAAAAAATGTGCCCAGCTGACACCAGTATGTCCACCACAGCAGCTAATTTGATCATCGTATCACTGAAAAATATTAAAGATGGTTTCAGCAGTTAAAAGGAATTAATGGTCTTGTTTTGAATTATTGGAATTTTTTTCAGCCCAAAGAGCATGCATCCTTCAAGGGTCTCTTGTTTGGACTTACCCATGGACAAGCATCTTGCTCAGTGTTGATACTCCTGTAAAATTTCTAATCATCATTTTTTGAGTAGATGGCATACATATAAAAGGCAAAATATTTGGTAGAATCATGAAGTACAGTGTGTTGTAGTAGCACAGGTTTGAATGAATCTTACGGTTGTTCATGACAGGCTGGTCCAAAATTGAACCAACCAATGTTCCATAAGTCCTGTAGTTCGATTGACACTGTTGCAAATTTTGTATTCGGGTGGGGGATATTTATGTTTGATTGAAAGAAAGAGACTGAGTTTGAAAACTAAATGGTGTACAAAAGCAGATTCATTTCTTTTATGATGTCACAGTGAAGTCTTTCAACAAGAGCATCCTCTTGTTCAAGTAATAATTATCTGCCAGATGATCTTCTGACCAGGACCATTCATATATAAATTTTGTGATCCTGTCTAACTTGAAATTATTTCAACCTTCCTGAAATGAACTTTTAATACTATTAAATTTACCCCACTATAATGTAAAGAAACCAGTCATTTTTTTCTTGTAGTCACATTGATGATATGATTGGAATGGTGTAAATGAGATTTTTCAGTGATCTTGGGTAGAATGCTGTTCTCACATTCACTTTATTTTCAAGCCTGATATTAAAAGAGACAAAAATCCTGCTTTTATGTATTTTGTGCTTAGAAGTTCATTATGGTGGAAATGAAATAGGGAAATATTTTACATTTGCACCACTTAATATATTGTAATATATTGGTAGTCGACCTAAGACTGTTTCACATGTGCTAAGTCATGAAGAATGTGCAAGTCTGCATGGAATATTGAAAAGAACTTTGATGGATTATTTCAAATGAAGAGACAACAAAAGAGAATCTCTTGTTGAAACAGAATCAGATGAGTTGAACACAGCACTCAGGCATAGCATATGCCAGCAACAAAACAAATCTGATCATAACCTTCATTTGAACTGGCTTGAAAATAGTTGTAGTTTAAATGTCAAAGATGGAAATACTGTGAAAATTGCATGTGAAATACTGCAAAACAAGCACAACTTGTAGGACCAGTACAACAGACAGGCACATATATTCAGCTGATCATGTGGCAGCTATATTGGTAGAAGCCATGAAAAAAGATTTCAAGCAAGCAATTACTGGCCGGAGTGATTCTTGCTTTTCTTGATGTAGTTCTGTATTGGTATTGTTGAAGTCCACATCAGTCTGAGTCATTTATAAGATTCTTCTTGTCTTCTTGTTTCATGTGTTTCTTGTTTTGATTATTTAAAATATTTAAAAATTCAGTCATTTTTCCCCTTCAACTCATTTCTGCCTGCCAGTCTTACCTGTACACTTTATTATACCCATGACTGACATGCATAACTCCATCAAAAAGGAACACATTTGTAATTGGTAAATAATTTTTACATCATAGATCAGGTATAGAGGGCAAAATATAGCTTAGATACAATAAGTCACATAAGCTTTTGTTTGCCTGTTTTATTGATTTTACAATCACTTGAAATATGTTCCTCCAGGTGACTCATATTTCTAAAGTAAGAGGGGCAAATTAGTCTTTTGAATTTAGAATTGATACACTTTGGAAAAGGGATTAGCAAGTTGGCCCCATTTTCAAAAATCCTAGCAGCAAAACTGAGGTTGTCTATCTGCATGAATTAATATTGAACAGTTTTGAACTTTTTGCTTTTTTACAAAATGTATGACAATCTGTTTTCAAGTTCATAAATAATTCTTGTAATTCAGCAGTGATGGTATTTGGGACCCGGAACGCTGGGGGAGGTCATTTGGGGGAGGATCTCGTGGTCCTTCTCCACTTACCATCAGTGATGTCAAAGAAAGGAGGCAGGATCTTCCACGACGCCAATCTGGTATGTTAATTCTTTTTAGTTACCATTTGAAACAAACCCTTCGATCATTTACCATTATGTCCTGTTATGATTCTATTGTCATAAACTAATTAACATAAAGAAGAAAAACAAATAAGTTTTATAAAACTGGACCAAAAATTTAATTATTGAAGCTATAATATGAAATTTTAAGAGGAACTTCCAGTATTATGAATTGAATTCAAAATAATTATATAATGTTCTATTCAAGTACAAAAGAATCAAATGATCCGAATAAATTTCAGATCCTTGAGTGTACTGGTCTGCTAAGTTCTGATGTATCACAGTAGCATTGCCAAGAACTCCTTGGAATATATTCTCATTAGTCCCAGAATAATATTTTAGTCCAATGAGCACTTTGTAATCCCAATGAATGATCAAAGCAAATGCTTTCTCTCAAATAATATCTAAACACAGTGTTAAATATATCTGCAACTGATATTAACGCAAGAACATATGACATAGAATCCAAAGTAAGAAAGAATTCATTTGCTCAATTCTGTCCTTATTAACAAGAATATGGCCCTAAAATGCATTTTTCTCCTCCTTACTACATGACATTTCACAAATACCTCACATCGTAAAAGAACCCACCTGACCAACACATCAAATAAGAAATGGGGCCCCGAGTGGCCGAGTGGTCTAAAGTGCTCTCCGTTACGGATCACTGCCATCTCACCTCTGTCTGCGTGGGTTCGAGTCTAAGATTCGGCGAATGTGGATATGTGAGAAAGCTTGCCAGTAGCTTCTCGTGGGTCGGTGGTTCTTTTCGTGGATTTCCCAGTTTCTTCCTCCACCATTAATACTGGCCGCCATGTATAGCCTATCGTGTGCTGAAAAATGGCGTTAAGCCCCACAACAACAACAACAACAAATGAGAAATAGATTAATTCTTCTAAGAACTCATATGACCCCACCAGCCAATGAGAAATTACCCAAACTTGTCAACAAGTTCAATCTTTATGTTGAATTTAACTTTTCAACACTTATTTACATCTTAATATCTATGAATAAAGAATCTACACTCATGAACAAAAATTAAGGATTATTTTGTTTATAAATGATCACTACTTTTTATCATTATGAACAAAAATTACATACAATATAGATACAGTCCTGTATGAAAGGTTACACAAAATACATAACAGTACCCATAACATCTGTATGATGTTTCTACAAGGTAAATCAAATTTCAAATATATGGAAGCCACACCACTGCTATGGAAGCCACCTTGGACAAACTTTTGATAAAGCATTTCCTAAGAAACATTCTAACCCAGTTTCATTGAAACTGACTCAGCCCTTCCAGAGAAAAAAATTTGTTTTCCATTTCTTAGTTAAGGAAGGCATACAGATGTTATGGGTACTCACTTTTTAATGGAAATAAAGAGAAACTTAACTTGGTAATGTTTATTAGTTCACTTGGTCTGGCCCAGCATCTGATATGCTTCATTAATTGTTGTCAACGTTTTTGTATTCAACTCCTCAAAAACTGATTAGCCAGTTTGCATTAAACTTGGTACGAATGTTTTTGAGGACATTCTTGATCAAAACTTTTTGGTGTGTCTTCCTTACCAACAGTTTGTCTTCCTTAATTAAGAAATGGAAAACACATTTTTGTCTCTGGAAGGGCTGAGTCAGTTTCAGTGAAACTAGGTTAGAATGTTTCTTGGGAAATGCTTTATCAAAAGTTTGTCCAATTTGGCTTCCATAGCAGAGGTGTGGCTTCCACAGACCTGCCAACTCTTACAATTTTGCCATAAGTCTTACGAAAATTACCCTTTAAATACGGACTTACGGCATACAAGCAAAAACTACGGAAAAATGATCATTGCCGAAAAATCCAGATAATTGGTTCATCTGTATTTTATTTGGATCAGAGTTTAATATTAGAATTAGTGAAGTTAGTTTGGGAACCAGACTAATTTTAAAGCAGCACCCCAGACGCTTTAAACTGAACATATTTGTTCATGCGAAGCGTCTGCATGATCCAGCTGTTGATTATAGAATTTTTTAAAAATGGCATCCCGAAAGTGATGCATGTTTAAGACAGAAGGGAAAATAAGCATCTAGAAAAGTGTTAATAATCAACACAGAATAATAAAAAGGAATATTCATATTCATGTGAATAAAAGATGGAAATGACAGTTACATTTATTGGACATCTTGTGCCAATTTGAGTTCGTCTCATGGCGGGAGATATGATTGCCGTTGTCATATGAAATGGAAAAAGAATTTCCAAGAATTACGTCAGTTAGAGATAGCAACAAGCCATTGAGTGGCATAGGGTTTGGAACTAAAGTTTGTGCAGCTGTACTAGTGGTAAATAAGGTCTACATGTACTTTACAAACTTTTCAATTGAACATAATGTTATCGTCACTGTGTTGAACTTTTAATTATGTTTTCCAGCTTTACAATAGCAGTTATTGATATTTTGTTAGACCTTACCGAAAACTGGCCAATCTTATGGAAAAAATTCAGCTGCCTTACTGAGACAGACTCATCAGGGTTTGCATGTCTGCTTCCAAAGGACAGGTGAATTCAGAAAAATCCCAAACCTCATTTGAACAAGAGGCACAAGAAGTACATTAACCCATGCCAAGCAGATGGGGTGAGTGTCCAAACTAGTTTTCTCACAATACAGAAAAATTACTAAAGGACTTGGGACCAAATGTTAAGTACAACACAACACAGAAAACAATGTATGATTCATGGTAATTATGCCAAAAGACAAGAGAATCATTTGTCCTTTTGGCCAAGGAGAGAGAAGAGGGGAAAGAATATGAGTTGAAGGGGATAGTCCTTTTCCTCCTCCCCCAGATGGAGATGGTCCGTAAACCCTCAATCATAGAGCTTAGAAATGGAATGTATGACTTGGCTCGAGAACGATTACAGGCCAATAAACCCACAATTTTATTGTATTCATATATATTTCTGTAAGACCTGGTTATGTTGGGTCCTTCCCCTCTCTTGGGATCCACATTTCAGACCCATTCTTTGGATTGGGTGACAGATGATGAGGAATTTTTTATATTTGACAAGGCAATTAATGAGGTTTACTGTCTACTTCCCCTAGTCCCACAATGTAAGACATGTAACCTGACATTTCTTTATGTGGTGATTTGACGTCTTACCTCCAGTGCATAAGGTATTGTGTACCATGTTCCTTGGTTGACTGACAAGGGAACTAGAGGCCAAATTTTCAACAGCAGCCAATACTGACACTGTTGCACAGATTAAAATTTAATTGCTATAGTTGGATTATACTTACTCTGATGTCTTTTTCCTGATGGAATCAAATCCCGACAAAAACAAGTGGATGCATTTTTAAGTTCTGTTGACATATATTTGGTTGGTTGAAATCCGTTGGTAGTAAAGGAATGTTGAAATCCAGTCAAGTAGGGTTAAGTTTCTTTTGACAGAATGAAGAAAAGCACACTAATGTTTGTGAAAGTGATTAGACAGATCTGTCTTTACATCTATATTTTGGCTTCCAGTTTTTGCCTCCAGTTACAGGTTCATTTCCTCCCTTGACACATCAGATCTTTTGCATTAGGCTTGGTTACTTATTGAGGGGAGGCTTGGCCTGGGCCTGAATCGGCATTGTCTCTGGAAGCTACAGAATTTGATGCTCATACACTAATTAACACAGCCGCCCATGACAACTTCTTTGTAGATGCCTCCTTGATCCTGTTGAAATAGGAATTGTGGTGTCTGATTGCTTAACAGAGATATGCCTGTAGCACTTGGTGGAGATTTCTTCGTCTCCATAGGGACTTTGACTTGGGATACAAAAACTTCCTTTCCAGATTGCCTTTCACCTGAACAGGCATTAGACGGAATCAGTCTCTGCTGCAAAGGAGAGACAGCTGTTGGCAAATACAGAGGAGGTAGGACAGTGCCCAAAGTGCAACAGTTTGACCTCTAATTTCAATTGGCAACTGGCCTATGAATTCTGGAGGCAGTTTGATAAAGGGAAAAATAAGCAAACTTTCTGCTTCCCAAGTGTCCCAACAATCATTGTGGACTTGCCACCCAGGTTGTGTGCTGACAGCCTCTCAGTGGGCAAAAGATTCCTTTTTCACCAATGTTGAATTGACCTTTTTCTACAGAATGCATGGACATTAGGTTTTTTCACAAGGGTTTTGGATTTTATTTATCCAGCTACTTCTTATTTTCATTCTCATCATTCATGATGAACATGCCTTGTATTTTAGAGAAGGCAGTAATCTTGAAGTGGGCATAAGAGAGAGTTTGCAGGCTGAACTCATTGGGGTTGTATTCCAGCCATTTTTTTTGTTGATAACCTAAAGTCAATGAAAAACTTGGGCATCATGTACCTCAGCTGGCTCAACTAGCACATAGCAGTGCTGTGGTTCAAATGGAAAGGCATGGTCATGTTGACTTCCTATAAAGTTAGATGATTCTGTGATCAATCTAGATCAGACTAGATCTTACCAATGCATGTTTTCATATCCCTATCAACCCTGCTGCATGCAAGTTTTTTTGTTTTGGCTTCTGAGACACAATATACCAATTTCATGCAGTTAAAATTTGTCCTTGTCCATGCATGAAACCATCAATGGCGGCATCACACAGTTCCGGACAATATCTCATTAACACCACTGGCAGTGTATTTGGATGACTTCCTTCAGAAACACACAGACACTTCTCTAGTGAAGGGCAGAAATTGCCTTCTTTCCCTTCTCACTCAGTTGAGTTTTTCTGGTGATTTGGGAGAAGTCAGATTTCACCATATCTCATTATTTTTTCCATCTTAAAGAATTATTTACAATTCTTAACCTTGTCCACCCAGCTATCCATGTGCACATCGAGCTCACAGAGTGGATTTTCAGCAGGGAATGCATTTCAGCAAGATAGGTTTTATGCATTTCCTCGTATTTTCTTTCATTCTAATGCTAAAGTGATTATGGAATGTATTCAGTGGAGAAAGCAAATTTTTTACTTGATGTTTCTTGAAGAATACTTACACAGTCATGTTACTGTTAAAACCTCCGCACCTCCCCACAAAATTGTGAGCATTACTCATCTTAAACTGCTAAACAACTGGTCGATGGGTATCCACCTAGCAGTGGTAAGGAGAGGTTATGGGTAAGAGTTTCTTCCCATGGTCTGTGTGGTATATAGACAGGAAGTATATAAATGTTGTCTTTCCAGGAGGGCTTGAGTGGTAGCGAAGTATATATTTCTAACATCAATGTGATATAGTATATACTTTCCAAGAAACACACTTCTGCGGCTGTCTCATTCAGACTGAATATATGCATGCACCGGTGTCGCATACAGCACCTGTGACAAAGGGGTATATAAACCTCTCTCTGACAAAACAAAGTGATCAGTTGAACTATGAATCAACCTGAATTATTCTGATGTGTTACAATAGTAATGAAACTGGTCAGGGACAGGGGGTGACTAGAACACCTCAGCAAATGGGAGGGAACACCTCCACGTCCATTCAGTCATCTTCCCTAAGTTTATATTCTATCGTAAGTGAATGCAACCCTCTGTGGGAATCCAATCTAACAAATCCCAAAACCAATGAGAGCCCAGTGAGTCTATACAAGGGTGCATCAGTACTCTTGTCCAGCTTTTCTACACATAGAGTTGTCAGTAGAAAAGAGATTTATACAAAACGAGAAAACTGGAAGAACCAGTTACAGAACACCCAGAAGCAAAGTATCTGCTACTACCTTCCCAATCAATTTCACTTTATAAAGAAGCGAGAAAACTTCTTTCCTAATTTATGAAATTAAAAAAGGTGGCTGACTACCTTTGAGAGTGGAAAAACATTTGCAAACTAGATTGCAAGACCATTAATAGCAGTTTCTGCAGGAAAATGGAAAAATCAAAAATCTTTAGTTCCACATTTATGAACCTCAAATATGAATCCAAAACTAAGAGGACATTGTACCACATGTAATGTCATCTATTTATTCGCATGCACTAATATGTAGGTGAGACTAAACGGGAGGTAAGTCAGTGCACTGTGTAAGTGAAACTCACAACCTCATTAATCATGCCCCTGTTCACAATGAATGGGTAATTGTAGCTCATGCGACAATGAGAGAAAGATTGGTAGAAAGAATTATTAGTAGTGTTGAGAAAGCTGACTTGTTTAATAATGCAATGTGAAGATTATTTACCTGACAAACATTTGTGTGTCCCATGAGCTTTGATTGACAAGATGTTGGGTCAGTGGCTTTGTCTAAAAACCGGTGAAGTGTGAGCTTTAATTCTCTGCTGTAATTAGTATATATCAGGGGTCATGCTACCAGGTAAAGTGGGCAAAAAAGTCGCCTGAGAAATGTAAACTTTGCCTTCTTCTGTTAGGAAAGCAAAAACGACTTCGCCGTCTGATTTTTCGGACGTAAAATGGCTGTAGATTATTACATTTGAGATGCTCCCTCACTGTAGCCAGTAAGTTCTGGCACTGTTGTAACCGAAGGTGAAATGTATTTACGTGGTGTTGATACCAATCAGCTTACGGCGACAAAGAAATTCTTGCACATTCACGTGCAAGTTTTAATAGCTAACTGACCATTAACCCTTTCTGGAGCAAGATATCACTGCTCAAGTTCATGAAGTTGGGCCTACTGTACTACGATGAAAATATACCAAATTCTGTTTCGAAATTTAAACATCAATATGCAAAAAGTAATTTGCTTTTAAAAAATATGATCGGTGATGAGCATTTTCTAATTTATTTCTTTTTTTTATAAATGGAGATTTTAACGGCCTTATTTGCGTATTTTCTTTATAAAATCAGTTTGAAACCTTAAATGAACTTGTAATGGCGGACATCGCTGCGTATATGATATACTTCATTAAACTGTCTGTATTCGTAAATAATTGGGCAAATAGATTCAGGAAAATATATAATATAATGAAAACAATGTTTAAATATTACATGATAAGAGATTTTGCTTAAATATTTAATAATATAGGTCAGAAACATGTGACAATCTCTGTTGTGGAATTCGAAACAATGCTGCAAGGTCAAGGTTGTTTTCTGACATACCATAATTAATTTTTGTGAAAATAAGAAAAAATATATGTAGTAGTGAAGCAATGCATATCGTTATTACCAGTAGGTAGACAAATAATACAAACCATAAATATGCAGTCCTATTAATGAATTTTTGTAATGAAGCAAGAAAGTGAGTAGTTATATTAAGAAAAGCCCTCTTTGTAAAAAGTAGATGTACTCGCATGGTGCAGTATGTGTTCTTGCATGTTTTGGTTGGGGGGAAAAAGGGTCCAGTTTAGTTACATATTAACTTTAGTGCTTCAGTGTGTTGTCTATGAATAGTTACAGTAATGTTTTTTTGGGAACAAGGAAATCAGGAAGAAGAGTATGGTTTGAAGTCGCTTGTGCATGTATTCCTGTGTACATGTATTAGGGGTTGTTTCAAAGAATGCTAGAAATCTTTTTGACTGCAATTTTACACAAAACTTGTAGAAAATAAAATAATTAAGTGGTAGTTTATTAAGCATTTTTACCAACTTGTAATTACAAGACTCTAATCTTGTTAATGCTATCAGTTAATATTAATTACAATGTATAGCTTCTGCTGTGCTTTTTAAGTCATATGGCCAAAACACAGCATTTACCTCAATCCAAACACACATGTACTACAAGTATGAATAGAATGGGTATGAATATAATAATGTTTATACACGTACAAAATGTGTTGATAATAAACATATAACACATATTTTTCAACTTGAAAATAAGGCATTGCTTAAAACTGTTAAAAGCATACTGAGAAATAGAGCACATAAATAAGATAATGCAGCTTTTTATATATATATATATATATATATATATATATATATATATCGCATTTCTTGCTTGGTCTCACTTCTTCCTGTTTAGCTTCCACTTCTCCCTGTTTAGCTTTCGCTTCTCCCTGTTCTGACTGAAAGGAGAAGTCACTTCTTCCCAAAATTTAAGTCTGACTTGACCCCTGATATATACGTAGTGTTTCATTAATAATAGTACTTCAAGCAATAACTCTAGTATTTTGGAGGCTTCTTGTTCTTTTGGGTTAAAACAACCTGGATAAAATTAAATATACTTTCATGAGGATTCAGTTACATTGATTCATTTGAATAAGTATTTAATTGTCATATACTAATATTTTGTATTATTCTTTCTATCATTTTCAGGGTTATTAGCATTGAATTCTTATGCTTTTCTTGTTTTTCTCCATTATCTCATATCAATTTGTCACTGAGTGGAAGTTACAGGTACCAGATACATTATTGCTATTGGAGCAGTATAAAATGTTTTATAATTCTTTTTTCAAAGGGTTAAAACAGACGTGTGCAAACTATCTTTTATTACCAAATTACATTATTGATGCTGATTTATCAAATACTTGTAGCTTTATTAATACTTTGGAATGAGACACAGTGAGAAAATAGGATGGGGTCATCATAAACCGCGGCTATGTTTTTGTTTGGCTTTTTAAATGTATGATTCAGGGCAACAACAAAATTCACAAAAATTGGTCCCCCACAAAAATATGATACTACAGTGTGCATTTTGTGTTTGCCTTCTAATTATGCAGGATGAAGGCTAAAGAAATATCAGTAGCTCAGTGTCAAATCTGCTTTGATTATCTTTTATTACCAAAGGAAATTTAAGTTCTTGTGTAGATACCTTCACAATAATTCACACAATGGTAACACCTGTATTATGTTATAGTTCTGAAATTTGGGGACATGAATATTCAGAATGTATTGAAAGTATTGAAAGCTGTTTCTGCAAACATTTATCTCACATGATATAATTATGTTGCCATTGGAGAATATGGCCAACTACTATTGTGTATATGTAACTTAAGGTTTGTTAAGTATTGGTGTAAATTATTACTAATGGATAGGAGCAGATACTCATCAAAATGCTACAAAATGATTAAATCATTAAATGATAAGGGATGCATTACGTGTGAGACATCATGTAGCTATAGTTTTGGCTTTGTATGGATATCACAAGATGTTGGAAATGTTGCTATATTTGTAACAGCATTCTCTCAAAGAGTGAAGGAATTTACAAGTCAAAACTGGCATGATAAAATGATGCAGTTTTCAGAATGTGGATATTATCAAAATTATAAACATGAAACTTTGAGAAGATCATTCCATGGGTTTATTTATTTATACCTGTAAAGCTCTTTCAAGAATCAGATGTTCTAGTCATAAACTTTTTATAGCACTGTGTTGACATGATGGGGTCACTATTTCATGTTGTTTGTGTAATTTTTGTTATCGCAGTAATTTGGCATTTGTAGAAGATGAACATCATGCATTTTTCAGGATCTAAGGGAAAAGTATTTAGACAAACCTTGGTATAATAATCCTTATCTGGACAAATTTTATGGCTTTATGTCAATATAAAGTCCTTTTGTTATTCATAGAGTTGCATTATTTATATAACATTTGCTGTGTTGACAAGACAGCACATTCAATATTTAATATAGACACAATATGCATATGTTTGTCTTTGTAAATATTGTTGTATTATGGGCTGGTGACCCTAGATTACCAATTAAAAATCTTGAATCTTTAAATAAGGCCAAATAAATAATTAGATGTATGTTTGGTTCTGGTGACATGGGGAAAAAAAGTTTGGGTTGGTATAACCTTTCATTGTTTTTGTGGGTTCATTTTTGTAAGGATGGATTTAAATGAAACATAAACTAGAAAAATAGTTCCATTTGCATCCTGAATTTGATTTTGATTGTAGTTACATCCCTTAATTTTTTCTCCCTTGAAATTTATGTGGTCTTTTTCAAAATTTTGGTGTTTTTTTCCTCAAGAAAATACATGATGGGTTGGCATTTAAAAATGTTGGAAAAAATAAATTAATGGAGTTTTCTTATTCAGTGTTTTTTTAAAGTGTTGGGATATTGTAATATCCTCTATCCATCCATCCATCGTCCTACAATATTTAGTTTAATTTCATGGAACTTGGTACTAATTTTGCCTCTGATGACCATCTGAAAGAGAAGGACCATCCTTTGCTGCTACTCTTTTGGTCCCTGGGAGTGAATCAGAGGTCACATATACAAAAGTGGCAATAACATTTCCAATATTTTCTAACCCATTGTATATCTGCAATCATAGCAGGAAGAGCCATCATATATATGACAGGTTTTGTATTATGACTTAAAATCACTGGAGTGGAGGTGAGTACGGGGGGTCTTGAATATGCAGTTGTTGGATGGTATATATGCTGGTCTGAGGATGTATGATTTTGAGCCGTTACAATTATTTGAATTTCTTTTGAATTTAAGGTTCACTTGACCCCAGAGAGAAGCTTTTACATGAAGAAGATGGCATTGTCTTAAGTCCTCAACGTAGAAGCTTTGGCACAGGATGTCATGTGACCCATCCATTAATGGGCAGACAGATCAGCTGTCCTGCTGATCTTCAAGACAGAGAAAGGTGATAAACTTTTTTAAATATTCCTTTAACTTATTGAAACATTTTGTTATATCCCTCTAACATTGTTCAGTAGCCTAAGTGGTTAGAGCATCTGCATTGGATGTGGGAGGGTGTGGGTTTGAACCCCGCCAAGTCATCACAAAGACTTACTAAAAAATGATACTAACAGCTGCATTGCTCAGCATTAAGGGGTTAGTGTTAGGACTGGTTGGCCTGGTGACAGGGTAATGTGACTTGGTGGGACATGGTGCAACATGTCTGTGGTATGATGCCCATGTGCTAGACATCATAGTGATATGGCTGAAAAAATTTTAAAACTAAATTAAAATCCAAATCACATACATGCATACACTCGCTTAACACATTTTAAAAGTGGCATCTTGGTTTGCCTGTCTGTCTGTGTTTGGTAAAGTTTTTTTAATTTGCTTATACATGTAGTGACTAAACCTCTTGATGAATCTTCTTAATACATGGAGTGATTCATTATGAAGCAAATCAGTTCATTCTGGACACTTCTCCTTTTACCTTGGGGTCAAGAGATCATATAGGACAATTTATTCTTTGACACACTTGCTAGTACTTTTTTTTTTACCTTGAGGTCATGGACACTGTCGTTGAAAATTTGCATTACAGTTTGCATTACAGTTTTAGTTGTTTTATTTCATTATACTTCCTAAACCACTATATGGATTTTCTTAAATGTGGGATGTATCATTATGAATCTAAGACAGTTCATTCTGTGACACGCTTGCCCCTTGAATGTGGGATGTATCATTATGAATCTAAGACAGTTCATTCTGTGACACACTTGCCCCTTAGACCTTGAGGTTAAGGTTACTCTTAGAAAATGTGCATTTTACATCAATACTTTGATTCTTGACTTGATATGCAGACTTCTTCCTTCTTGTTGAATTTTTTTGCCATCGCTTTATTTCATTGTGGTCTTGCCCAATTCAGAGTATATTTTTAATATAACATGATTACATACTTGATTGTCATCTTATACCACTCTTGCTCCTTGTTTGCAGTGATTTGATCAAGAAGTTGGATACTTTTTTGGACATGTTTTTTTCTTTCCATAACTTACTTTAGTTCTGTGTCCAATTTTGTCAAATTTAGACCATATTTGGAGCGTAAAAACATTATATACTTCTCTCACTCTCTGTATTCTTGACTTGGGTCATGCTGCTGTCTGGGATCAGGGGATCATGTGGTTTGGAAAACCTTTAAAAATTCTTGAATTTTATGGGGTTGCCATTAAAATCCCTTTAATTTTAAAAAAAAGTTGGTTTTATCCTTGAAAAGTCATTGATTTCATGACAAAGTCCTTGAATTTTCTCCAAAATCCTTGGAATTGTTATGTTAGTAAATACAGAGCATTTAAAACTGAACATATTACTTTTGGATTCTAAATTGTTGTTTACATATTTTCCAAATATCATGAATAGTTAGATACACATGGTGGGTTAATCAGATGACACATGACATCAGTAGTTACCAGTGTCAGTTTGTTCAAGTGGCACACTGATTATTTGTTTTTCTTCTACATTTGTACTTATGCAGTGATATACAAAGTAACATATAGAGAAGATTGTTTCCACAACAAAATCTTGTCCTTGAAAACTTGCAGAAAACAACTTTTTTTGGCTGTACAAAACATTAGAGCTGGGTACCACAAACATTTTTTTACTGGATTATTTCTGAACATTCAGTGATACATGCCTTGGTATACCACAATTATATTAAGAAATGACAATTTGATATTCTGAGATGGGCCTGACACTATTTTAAAGAAAAATTCAATCTGTTAATAGCTGGAAAAAATATCTTGCTCTGATTTATCGCAAAATAATACTAACCACATCATTTATATTATTGGAAACAAATACTATCTTGAGATAAAATAAAATAGCTGAAAAGAAAATCTCATCCCCCCACCCCTATTAAATGGGCAGTATCTTATGGTGGATGAATATGCTATGTGTGTTAATTCTTGTACAAGTTACTAAAAAACTAACTAAAGTGAGTTGATGAAGCTTACACTATAGCTGACACCCTGTAAAAGATACTGTGCAGAGATTCGAGAGCTTTTAAATTCAGATAGGAATTGTTCACACAGGAGGCTGCAATTGACTAGTTATGCCATGGATATAATGGACAGGGAAATTTTGAGTGGTATGCCAACACCTAGGCAAAATGTTTTAAAAAAACCATACTGTGTCAGCAAATGAGAAAATTTAGTGACCTTGAGAAATTATGTACAATTCAAATGAAATACAACTGCTTTTCTGAGCATCTTAAAATGATTTGCAGTCTTACAAAGGAATACATATCCTTGACACATTAACATACACTAGAAAATAACTATATAACTAAAAAATGATATTTATTTTTGTTCCTTAATCCAAAATTTCCCCAAATCTTGGATTTGAACCAAGTATCTTTCACAACATCCCATTTGGCCACCACGTTGGCATATGTGACATGCATCAAACATGTGCTTAAAGGATTGTGAATATAATATTTATAATATTCAAAACTAATTTGTGACAGATTCAATTGTTTTGAATAAAAGCCAATAATTAAGAACTATTTTGTTATGTAAAATGAAAACATCTGTTATTAGTATTAAAAATTTAGGAATTTCTGTATTTCCTTACTGACAAAAGTAGCAAAGTACCAGTACAGTTAGAAAGTACTGTGGTACATACCACCAGGAAAAAACTCCCAAGTATATCTCTAATGCTGCACACTTCTGCATACCATGGTCATAAAATAACTGTCATGAACCTAAATATCAAGACACTCTATTTTTAAACATTTGTAATAATATTTAGTTGCACCTACAATTTCCTGACACCATTAATGTTATGTAAGGTGAAAATTGTTTAAAAACAAATTCAAGTTTGAAAGTGAACTTAAGAAATATTTCACTATCATGAACCTAAATATTAAGACACTATTTTTAAACATTTGTAACAATATTTAGTTGCACCTACAATTTCCTGACACCATTGATGTTATGTAACGTGGAAATTGTTTAAAACCAAATTCAAGTTTGAAAGTAAACTTAAGGAATATTTCACCAAAACAAGGTGAGTGAATAAATGACCCACCAGACCATCGATTCCTCTATCCTTGGATTATGAGTTTGAGACTGTACCAACTGAGCTACTCTGATTCCCAAGTTAACAAATGTTTGCACATTTATAACTTTATCCTATGAAATATCTGTCTTAATAATCCACTCTTTAATTTATTGGTAGAAAACACAATTCTCCTGTTCTCTTATCACTGGTGATAGTTAATTAGTTCAGTATAAGCCGTATTTCTGAAACTATCATGACTACAGCACATTACAAGATCTTTTTACAACTTTATACAGTGGAAGTAATTTTTTCCCACCAGAGAAACGCTTGTTAAGAATATCAGATAACCATAGGGGAGGGTCACATTTTGGACTTGCACCTTTTTTGATGAAAAAAATGAACATTGAATCAAAATTTATTGTGTTTGCTGAAGTAAATGACATACCTACTAAGCAGTACATTGCATTAAATGTATGCACATTATTCTAATATTATTCTAATATTGTTTAATGCATGAGTGAATGTAATGTGCTTTTAGATGGTTGAATATCAAGTTTAATAGAAGTATCACATTACCTGTTGCTATTGCATTGCTTACATTTCCTGGGATGCTAAGTTCCCAGTCCAGGCTAAATATTTACTCCTCCAATTAGTAATTGGACACCAAGAATTGAAATAAACATATTCCCAGTCTGATTCCCTAGTTATAACCAACATTTGGAATATCTTCTTTTTGCTTGTATCATCTTCTAAGTACAAATGGGTCAGGATGTTCAACAAATTTCAGCTCAGTTGCTTTCTTTAACTGTTGTTTTCAGTCAAATATATCCTTTTTCTTGTCTTCGAGTCATTTTCTCCCAACTTTGCATCAGTTCTGTGCTTTCGTTTTTACATTTGAAGGATTTTGCACCTTCTCAACATAGCAGTGCTTCTGTTTATTCTTTTTAGTACTAGTATCGGGGGAAATATCACCTACCATTTTTTGTTTCCCAGTTGTATTGTTTATCACAATTTTTCTTTTTCAGCACATAAATATCACATGGTTTGGGTGAGTGTAGGCTCAAGATGGTCCTTTGGAACACTCTCCCCACCTGTCTATCATGTATTAAATGTACATGCATAGATGAATGTCCCTTCTGTTGCTTGTTTGATACTTGGCACTAGGCAATGGGTATGAAAATGAAACAACAAACAAATGGATCAATCCCAATGGGGATAGAGAATCTGGGTTTCACTCACTTGTCTGGTTGATGGGATCTGATTGGCATCCCACCCCTATCCCATTACCTTTGCTTCTGAGTAATTGCAACAGGATTTGGGGCCCCCAATCCCTTGTAGTGAGTTGTCTTTCACAAACATATGCACACACATGTCCCTGCGTTGGTTTCAGGATCTGTTGGATGTGACAAGCTGTGAACCTGCTGCAGTCTTGGCCACTGAAGAGCCTATGAAGAAAAATTGTAGGGTTAGTCCCATTACCCCCCACCCCGTTTTTTTCTCACTGAAGTCTTCTGCAGCTCTCACACTAAACAATGGTTTGGGAGCTAGCACAGCAGATTTTCCTAGGGCCGAGAGACCACCAGACAGTAGAATGGGTAGTCCGTTTGCTGCAGCTGCTGGTTTCTGCCTGTAGTCATCGGGTTCATTCACTTGCTTTGCCCCTTGAACTCACCTCACCCTCCACACATTTGGATTCCATAGCTTTCTAAGTGGGGGTGTTAGCTCACTCTTGCGTTGTTCTTCTAGAGAGAATATTTTGAAGCTATAAAGCTAAAGACTCAAACCCTGTTTCCAATAGCCTTTCATGCCAATAGCCTTTCATGCCAATAATAATAGTAATAATAATAATAATGACTTTATTTAAAGAGGGTAACACAATTAGCTAAGAACTAATCTACCTTGAGGCCCTCATACAAAGGAATTTATTTTAGCTGCATCTCTGAAGCCACTGGATATATTGGGTTTGGAAGAAGGAAATAGAGTGGGCATTCTAATCTCAACTGGAATACTATTCCAGAGCAAAGTTCCAGAGTATTGAAAACTTTTTTAAAAATAATTCCTTATTTGGTTTGGGAATTTTATACTGTTTGGTAGACATGGATTGCAGGTGGGGAGTATTGCCAGGTAGCCTATACTGGAATAGTGATTGTAAATATTCAGGAGCACTATTATTGGATATCCTGTACATTAATTTGGCTTTTCTCAAATGGATTCAATCTTTAATAAGTAATAGTTTTAACTTACCAGTTAAATTTTCCTTGCTTTCTTTCTGGATTGATATTAGCCCAAATGCTCTTTTTTGGAGATGTGCCAGCTTTGCTGTTTTTATCATTTGAATTACTCCATACTGTATTACAGTAGTCTAAATAGGGTTGTATGTAACTGTTATAAAATAGTTTTCTGTGCCTTTCAGGGAGTAAATGTCTTGTCCTACTGAGAAGCCATAAACTTGAATTGACTTTTTTACTGATATGTTTGATGTGTTCAGTCCATGATGGGTAATATATGTACCAAAACACCAAGTAGTCTATCATGACAGACCATTTGCAAATTTTTTTCCTTCCATGTCTGACATAGTTCATCACTATCAAGATTTGTCCTTTTTTGCAATAAGTAATATTTTAGTTTTACCAGTATTTACACCATGCCATTGCATGTGTACCAGTTGTCCAGTTTGTTTAGGGCATTCTGTAAAGAAATTGCGAGTTCATGCTTTGTGTTTTGGATGTCTAACAATGTTGTGCCATCTGCATAGAGATCAGTAGATGATATTGAGCCCCTTAGTAAAAGTGGTAGGTCATTAATAAATAAATAGTAATGGACCTAGAATTGAGCCTTGTGGTATTCCATATCTAATTGTTCTAGGTTCAGACAGAACATTATTTATATAAACATGTTTTGTTCTCTCACTTAAGTATGAAGTAAACCATCTAACTGTGCATTCATCATATTGGTAAATTTTCAGTTTCTTCAAAAGGATTTCGTGATCCACCATGTCAAAAGTTTTCCTGAAATCTACAAATACAGATCCTGTTATTCTGCCATGGTCAAGTGCTTGAAGCCATTTATCAGTTAGGGAGATCAAGGCAGTCTCACATGAATGTTTCTGTCTAAAGCCTGATAGATTGATTTGGTTAAATATGACATGAATGAGTCATGGACATGTTTTTCAATTAATTTTGACAAGTTTGGTAGTATTGAGATTGGCTGATAGTTATCAGCATCATCCTTAGAACCAGATTTGTGAATAGGAGTTACTTTTGCAGTTTTCCATATTTTGGGGACAGATACTTAAATTGATTATGAATGTTCTGCTATCTAAAATAGCAGAAGCAGAAGATTTAATGAGTCGTGGACCAATCTGATCAAGTCCTGTAGCTTTCTTGGTGTCAAGTTCACTGAGACATTTTTTTGATACTAGTGGGATAGAGAAACATACCTTCTTAGAGATTTTGCTGCTGTAGAACTTTCTCTGTTCAGCTGCCTCCTTAAGTATGTTGGAGTTGAAATCATTATCTTGGCTCCTTCTGGAGACTGTACTAAAGCATTGAGGCCTGGTCTGTTAGGGACCATGACACTGTTAGGGAGTTTATCCACCTCTACAGAAATGGCATCTTGAAGATGTCGGAGGTCTTGCTGGATGACAGCAAGAACCTGTTGAGGGCTGCACTATTTAAGGTCTCATTCTCTCTATAGCACCTCAACACCTTGACACATGTCAAGAAGCGCACTCTATGAGACTTTCCGAGTTTTCAAAACAGGGTCTGCTTCAAGAGTCGTACAAGCAACCTGTAGTGGAAAACTTACTCAGTTAGGGCCATGTGGTGGTCACAGAATGGTGTCTGCCCGTCAGTAGCAGAATTACTGTTTTGAGGGGAAGGTCATTAGATGGTTCAGCAAATCTACTTAACCTATTGGTTGACAAGTCACAGAGATTATGACAAGAGAGAGATAAGCACAGGATCTCTCCTACACAACAATCCACAGATTCAGCCATCATGTTTGGCTCATCTTAAATGATTGATCTGCAAAGATCAGTTTTCATGCAAGGTTACCAAATGCATTAGGCTAGGAGGCAAGCTACTTCTAAGTTAATGATGCATCAGTAAGGAGGAGTGAAATCCATGAATTGAAAGTGGGTGGTTTGTGGTTCTGTGGTAATTATAATTTATTCTTTTCTTTGCCAATCCAGGTTTCTGAACTAAGAATCATCTACCTTCAGTATTTCCTGTTCCTACTGAGATTCCCAGTCTTGTATCTGCATTGGGGATGATCAGGATAGGTTCCATTGCCCAGTTAGGACATTAAAGTTTCAATAGACTTCTTCTAAAAGTAGAAAGAAAGGTTGGAATCATATCTTTCTCCCAAAAGTTCCTTTGATAATTTCTCCATCACCCTTTCCATGTGGATTGACCTTATTTCAAGATAGTCTATCAGTCTCACCATTTGCGACAGTTCTCTCATGAGAATTCAAGCCCATCTTGGGCCTACTTTGAATCTCTCCTCTTCAAATGATATCATGCGAGCCACCTTCTGGTGATCAAACCCTAACTTATTGTGCTTTTAACTTCATTCTTTGGTGCACTAAAGTGAATTCTTTTATTCCTTGGGACCAATTGTCAGCACACGTGGCAAAGTCATCTACCAACTGACCATCACTAAGAGTAAGGGCATTTTTCTTGTTCCAGTTTTTGAGGCCTGCCTACCTTAATGATAAATTCAGCAGCGCATTAGTAGCAGGTTATGTATTACTACTATAAAAATTTTCTGGTTTTTTTTTGGGGGGGGGGACAGATTCATTTTAATTATGTAATATTTACCTGAAATGATTCCCTCACACTTTGCTCAGGTGTTCTCCAGTCACAGTACAAGTCAAAAGAGAAACGTATTCCGTATGTTCGCTAAGATTAAGGAATCAGACTGGGGGCATACTCTGTTCAGTTGTAGCCTCCTGTTACTAATTGGAGGAAGGAGTATTGAACCTAGGAGTTAGTGACTAGGAAAAATGCAATAGTGGTAGGTAAGTATTACATATTTAAGATTAGTTTTACCCCTGTAAACACTACATTTTCCATTAGTAAAATCCATCTGGAACCTTGATGCCATTTTGTGACAATGACTCCCGATGACGTACAACAGTTCTTATTGTAACACTGTCCATGGAAGCTGCCCTGTAATGAAGTACATGATACATGTAATTTTACCACTATTTAATGAAATAAGATACCCGCCTTACAATAACCCTGACTGTGTTATAATGAAGGTCTTTTAGTGAGTGTTCATTGTATTACAATCACAAATTCAGCTACAAAACTTTTCTGAGTATATTGCAATTGAAATAGCTGTATAATGTTTCAGGTTTGACAAGTTTCCAAAATTTTTGACAATATTGCAGGGATATATACATTGGCAAATCCAGGGTACCTATACTCATAGGTTTTTAGATGTGGATTTCATTTTTTACCAGATGCTGATATGTGTGCTTTTCACTCTGTGCATTAGTTTGGCTTTTGTAAATTTTGCCTTAAGCTTCAGAAACTATAATTTTATAACTTTTGACCTTTGCTGTTTGAACAACCAAACTTGTGCACCTGCCTTACCTGCTAACCAATTACATTGTTATCATGAGAAATTATATGGGCCATGTTGGATTGCATGAAAATTGACATCAATGGCAGCTTTGTTATTTTCTTCTAAGAAGATTAACAGATTGTTTAATTGACACTGATTGAGATAATTGATCTGTAACATAACACTAGCTACCCATCAAAATGATTATCAATCAGTCTTATGTGCTGCAGCAACAATATTTAAACACAACAATGTAAATAATTCTTCAAAAAAAGAAGATCTCTTAAACATAATAAAATATAGCACCGTTCAGTTAATGCCATCTATTGGATCCAAGGGGCCATGAGTGGCCGAGTGGTCTAAAGCGCTCACCGTTACGGATCACTGCTGTCTCACCTCAGTCAGCAATGGGTTCAAGTCTCGGGCTCGGCTAATGTCGGTACATGAGAAAGCTTGCTAGCAGCTTCTCATGGGTCGGTGGTTCTTCCCAGAGTTTTCCAGGGTTCTTCCTCCACCAGTTATACTGGCCGCCATATATAGCCTGTCTTGTGCTGAAAAATGGCATTAAACCCTACAACAATTATTGGACCCAAAGTTAGAGCTATTGGAGAGATGGAGAATTTGTGATCCAATCCAAGTACGTCTGACTGTGTATAATATTCCAAACACTGGAAAAATCTTTTGTGCAATCTTATGCTTAGCGTTACAAAAACTTTATTTATCTACAATATAGAAAACAAAGTTTGGAATTTAAATAAAAATTCAAAAGAGTTTTCTCATCATTACTTTATTTGAAACATGTTTTTTTAAATAATTTAATAATTATGTTTTATCCACCATCTTCACTGAATTCCAGCAGCAAGACATTGGTATCATTTGAAACCTGGGTGCTGCAATAATAGGTCTTGTCAATACAATTGTCACATGACCTAACATATAGCAGCGCCAGTGACACCAGCAGCAGAGGGGTATATAAATCTCTCACTAACAAAATAAAGTGATTGATTGAAGAAAGGTATCAACCACATAGTTTCTCTGATGAGTCACAATAGTAACGACACCAGTCAGGGACCTGGTGTGACAAGATCACCCCAGCAGATGATAGGGTAGCCTCTACATCCTTCCAGTTATCGTTTTCTAACAATTAATATTTTATTGGAAGTGAAGGCACCCCACTGCGGGATAACAATCTGACAGATCCCAAAACCACAGAGAGCCTGATGAATCTCTACGGAAGTACTTCAGCACTTCTATCCATCTCCACAACTAAGGGATTAGAAGAGATGTGAACACTAACAGAAAGAGAAAACCGGACATTCCAGTTTCAAAATGCTAACAAGCCAAGCGTTTGCTATTCCAGTTTCAAAATGCTAACAAGCCAAGCGTTTGCTACTACCTGCTTTTCACTTCAACCTATCTAAACACAATAAAAACTATTTTCTTTGTCAGATAATATAAATCTTCTTTAAATCTGATCCAAAGTTCTCTAGTAGCAATATTAATTGGAAAGATAGAGATTTTGATTGGATTTACCAATTACACTCTCTACAGCTGGTAGAGATCATCATCATCATCTCTGTTTAAATGGGAGTCCAGGCATTTTAAACTTAAAAATAAAAGTGAATAAGATGGAGGGTCCAGATATGAGTGTCTTCAATGTGAAGAAAATTTAGAAACAATTTTGAATTGCAAAAAAGCAATGGAAATAATTTTTTGTGAAGTAACCATAAATCAATGAATGATCATGGTATAATGTCATGTTAGTAGTGATATTCAAATTATGCTGTTTCAAGCAAAATTTGTGCAGTAATGCCAAAATCAGGGATTTGCAAGTCCACTTGCCTGATTCCCAACACAAGCTCAATTTTGGTTCAGACAAGCTCAGAAATGGAATGCACTATCCTGCTCACAAGCTCACAAAATTGAGAGAGGGACACAAGATAAAAGTAATTTATTGAATGTTGATGGTCTGGGTAAAATACAGTAACTCTGTGGGAGCTAATTTACCAACAAGGGGTTGTGTTCAGTTCCTGATGTTTTATGTTCTTCAAATTTATATCAGCACCATTATTTTTAGTATTTGTATATAGCACATTCTTCTGATTACCTGACTAGTTTCATTCATGTGTTGTATGTGTCATTTTCATCTTTTTAGTCGAGGTCTGTATCATTTTCTCACACAGGCATGATAATGTGAATATTTACTATTTAAAGCAAGTTTTGACAAATAAGGAATAAATATTTATATTTTGAATTATCAGTTTCATTGTAACCACAGTATTTGTATGTATCAGGGATTTGATGACTTTCTGGTCCAAAGTTAGTCTCTGGCAGTTTATCAGATTGCCAACTCTAGACAATTGTTTTTGATGTATGTTGCCGTTTTTATGGCAAGTAGGTCTTAATTGCTAAAAAAAAACAACTCAGGAGATTTATTTGACAATTGTGTGTTTGGAAATCAAATGCACTAGTCTCAGATTAACTACCAGGAGGATTTTGTTGAAAGTGTGATTTTAGGAAAATTTAGCACCCACAGGCAACATTTATTATCTTTTTTTATGTAATAATTACAGGGGACTTGATACATACTGCTTGGCAAACAATTATATGGACAAAAATGAATGTTCTCATATTATTCTCAATATTTGGATTCCCATTTATTTTCATGCATATCTCTGATTTAAAGGTTAACTGCTAATTGTAAAGTAAATGGATAAAATAAGTGTTTTAAATCTTTGAGTTGTGAGTATAAATAAATCATTACAACCAGTCTTGCTTCAACTTTCCCTCTCTGTAAAACAATGTTGCTGTTTCCAAAAATTTTCTACCTGTCCCTTTATTTGTCTATATATATGTATGTGCCTGCTTTTTGCTCTTCCAACATTACCTGCATTCTAACTCATTCTAATAGACATATATATCTACATGTATTATTTACCTGTATAGTTTTAGACAACTAGCAGCATGGTTGTAAGGTGCCAACAGGGAAACAAAGGAAACAAGTTTCTATAAATAGAAAGTGATTTCCTTAAAATACACCATATTTTCATTTATTGTTTTCCTCATGTTGGAATATTATGCTTGTGGCAAGCTCACATTTTCCATGAGCAAGATCAATTTTCCAGTCTTTTATAAAAAAAAATTTTAAATCCCTGCCAAATTTAGTTTTCTTGTCGCTTATGAATACTGCATTTCAGTGCAATGAGTGATGCTAACATTTTCTTTTGGCCTCCTCTTCATATTTTATGTTATTATTGCCCATGTGTATCAAAGAAGACTCTGATGTTTTCTAAATGGATTTTGGAAGTGTTTTCTTGCTCCATATTGTTCTTATGATTCGAGTTTGATTTTGATTCTGATCTTCTAATTTTAACTTCTGGAAATTTCAGCCCAGGAGTCAATGATCCATGAGTTTATATATACACACACACACACACACACACACAAACACACACAAAGACTCTTATGTTGCCTATCTTCAGTACTGTAAATTTATCTTTAGCCTATCATTTGTACAGTAACTTGTAGCAGTTGTATGTCATAGTATAATTATTTCATGGTTATGCAGGGAACAGACCCAAAATGTTTGCACTGAGTTGGTGTAAACAGTTTTTTTATATGGCCATTAAAAGTTGGGTCTTTTCCATATGTAGCCGTAAAAAAAAATTTATTACATAATGTAGCTTGGATTTACAAAGTGTAAGAACTATCATCTGTTTGAAACAAACGTAAGTGTCACCATAACAGTTGTGATTAGGCTTATTAATGTTGTGCATAGTTGTAAATGTGAGTCATGTGGGTGTTACTGTACCAGACTATAGTTAGGTAATTTTCCCTCAAGTGTGACCAGTTGCCACAATTAGGTTTAAATGGTAATAGATAGAAGCATCCTCAGAGTAAGAATCAATATCAGCTTTAAAAAAAAAACAACCAGAAACAGCAATTAATTAAAAATGGACATGTATTCTGTATCTTTTTGTTTTTGAACAGGGATCGAAGAGATCATAGAAGGATAGGAAGTGGTAGGATTCAGATTGATCGTGATAGAGAAGTGCCACGGGAGAGAGACAGGGACTTCAGAAATCCCCGAGACAGATTTGAAAGAGATGACAGAGAAAGAGATCGTAGATTTGACAGGGAGAGAGACAGGAGTTTCAGACAGAGGGATTTTGAAGAACGGGTATATAGAGCTACTTAGAATACACATGTACTGTTTTATCACTGATTTTCATAGGGTACCAGTTTTTGTGGATTTTGCTGTTGCCCTGGGCTATAAATTGAAAGACCCAATATAAAATTAACCTTGTATGATAAAGCCCCCCCCCCCATATTAGCTTTACAAAAAGCAAGACTGATAATGCAGTTCATATTGTTGGAATGTATACCTATCTATAGGTGTAATTTCCACTCACTGAAATCGGTAAGTTGTGATACCAGTAAGGATAGAGAGAAATGAGAAAAAGCATAAAATATCCAAACACTAGTATTACTGAAAATGAAAGAAAAAAAATGATACTTGTATACGAAATTTAGATTTAATACTTATTCAGATATTTTCTTCATTGGAAGTGAAACTGTTGTCGAACATTTAAATCCTCATGTCTTATTTTGTTCATGCATGCATACTCCCATTGAACAATATGACTGTAAAATGCTGGAATATTGCTTAAAGCACAATTACATATGAAACACAAGGTATATACACTAATTAGAGCAGAGTATTGAAGCTCACACTTGACCGTGTCTTGGACACAACCGCTGAATCAACACTGTCGGTCATGTCTGCAGGTACACGAAAATATGACAGGTCATTAATTTTTGAAATTGTTGAATTAAACATATCCAGCGTTGTAAAAGCCATGAGTAATTAAGTCCGTTCTTTTGCACATTTTTGCATTAGCCACAATTATCCATTCAGCAGGAACCTGCTTGATTGATGAAGCTTTAAGTATAGTCGTTGAAATTGGATTGTACAGGAGGCAGGCATGATTTCATTGTTTTTCAGTTCAGTTAGCAGCTTTGCACTTTGATTGGCTCCGAACACATCCAATGTTGACACTGCTTGCTAAATGCATTGAGCAATGGACAGCTGGTCATGTGTTTGATTTATGTGTAGAATGATGATATTGTTTGAACTGATGGTCATGTGAGTTGAATGTTACCTCTTTTAAGCCACTGTCTTAACGCCATTGTCATCAAAAAAGTAATTGATGGTACAACTTTATGGACAATGCTTTAAGAATGAAATCACACACATACACTTTAAAATCCAATTAGCTTAGTGAAGTTGGCGGCATCAGCTACCTTTTGATGTTGAGTGTAAATGATTGATCTTGCCAGATGTTTAATTTGTACTCATTCAGTTAGTAGTATTGTTTTAACCTTTGAAGTGACTGCCATATGTTGTCACCATGGTTTTGTATTCTTTATTTTGGGGTTTTGTAGAGGATAATCCACTAAATTAAATGTGTACAGGCAAAACCACAAATTTAAGTACTCAAAATACTGTCCTTTTTTTCATACAAAACAATGAAAATTTAGACCCATAAAAATAATTGTGTGTGTGTGTGTGTGTATATATATATATGTATATTTATTAAAGCTGGGTACTTCAAAATATTTTGTACTGTGTTATTTCAGAATGTATCGTGATACATACCATAATATACCGCATTATATTAGGGGACCAACAATTTAAAGGTTTGGGCCAAGGGCCTTTGCATGTTTTTGTTAAATTTCTATCAGCCTATAGCTGGAAAAATATCTTGCTCTGATTTCAAGAAATAATAACACCATTTCACATCCATGATATTATTTGGAGAAAAAAAATTTAATTATCTTGATATAAGAGAAGAAAATATTTCAGCTCCAAAGAATACCAGTTCCCCACTCCACCCCCCCCATTAAATGGTCAGTTCCATATAGGAGATGAATTGGCTGAGTTTATGTTAATTGTTGTATAAGTTGTAATCTTAAAACTGTAACTGAAATGGGACGATTAAGTTTACGCAAGAGCTGATATGTGAAAGACATGCTGACATTAGAGAGAGCCTATCGATAATAAATAGGAAGTGTTGATGCTGAAAGTCTGCAATTTACTACATACAATATTGATACAATAGGCATGGATGACAACACCTGAGCAATATTTATCGGAGAGGATCAGTAAGCATAAAACACACTCATGAAACAAAAAAATATTTAGTGGACTTAAGAAATTACATAATGTTCAGACAGAAAACAAATGCGCGCCAAATGATTCACAGTCTTTAAAAAAGAAATAAATGTACTTGACATTTTCACGTATGCAACTGAATAAGTAAAACAGTTTCTTTTGTTTTGTGTTTTGAATCCGAAATTTTTCCAAAGTTGGATTTGGCCTAAATATCTTTAAGAACATTTCATTTTACCACCATGTTGGCACCGTGACACTTGTCAAGAATGTGATTAACGGATCATAAATATAATTATATTTGTAATACTCACCATTAATTTGTGACAGATACAACTGTTTTGTAACAAAAAGAATATTTTTTGAAATATTTTGTCACGAATAATTAACACTGTTAATATCATTAAAAATGTAACAAGATTGCCATACATTCCTTACTGATGGAAACAACCAAAGTACTGGTACAGTGAAAAAGCACTGTGTTATGTACTACCAGAAGAGAGAGAGAGAGAGAGAGAGAGAGAGCGTTATTCAGAATTTGCTTGTGCCTGGAGATAATTTGGGGACATTTTTCTTTTTCAGAGCAAAAATAATGTGCTTTTGTGCTTTTTTTCCTTAGTACAATAAAAATATAGATATTTCTGTTACGTATGCAGATAATTGATTCTATAAAATTTAGATTTAAAATTTGTCAGCTTTTAAGTTTACGTGATCAGTGGATTCTTACCAGCTATCAAAATAATTGAAAATTGTAGCAGTTTTAATGAACTTAATATTTTCAATTATTTCTCTGCAGAGAGACTATCGTGACAGAGGCTTTACAAGAGAAAGTAAGTACAAGTTTTAAATATAGAAATTACATTTCATAAGATTTTATACTGTTAATGGGTTATAAATTTATAGCAGAAGTTTCATTCTCATGCACAATTAAAGTTACTGTTATGAAAGAAAAGATTTTAACACTAATATTTATGGCAGTGTAACAATACAACAAATATGGCAACTATGTAGCAAATAGATAGATCAACTTCACTTCAAAAGTAGCTGGTACTTGAATTGTTTGAAGCCTGAAAATACAAGACAGAATGTAGTGATGCATGTGTTATTAATGAAGATTTGGAAAAATATGCATTATGTGCAAAGGAATTATTTATATTTACAAAAAATAAAAATGCATTAGATATATCACTCTGTGTATTTAGTTTCTCGGCGCCGGAACTCGTATCGGCATGACGAGGAGCCAGAATGGTTTACTGGGGGACCAGCTAGTCAGACTGAAATGATAGAACTTCATGGTTTTGACAAGGTGGAGAATCGTTCACCACGAGGTACACCAGTGGATGACCTAGTCCATGAAAAGGAAAAGGAAAAGCATGGAGGGAAGGAAGAGCCACACAGGGAGAAAAATGATTTAGAGGAATTAGAGGGTGAGCAGCGGTGTGATGAAGTGGAAGAGTGTGTAAATGAACATGAAGATGATGTAGGAGAAATTAGGCAAAAGGATAAGAAATATGAAGGTATGTATAGGATAAGAGAAGTCATCGAGTACTGATTATTTTGTATATTTGTGAACTATTATGTTCTGCATATGACATACGTTGGAGATTCTGTTACACTGATATATGCCAATTTTTTTCAGTAAATATTGTCCTTATACCAGTAAAAATCAAACTGATATTATTTGTGTACTGACAAACTGTATGATGTGTTTTAAATCCTGAAAGCTAGCTGTTTCAATATCAAAGTCTGTCAGAAGTCGATCTGTTTTTTTCATGCAGTTGTGGTACCATATCCCTGCCGACTTTGATCATTTATCGACAACAACAACATAAGTGCACGAGTAGAGTTGGCTTATCTCATTGATAGAGTCAGGTGGCATAATAGTACATCCATGCAGCATAATTCTTCCTTCCAAGTCTGTTCAAATAGATTTTGAATTAGGGCTGGAGTTTCCACGGTTACCAGATTACTAAAATATGCATGAAGCTATCAAAGAGATAAACCAACTGTCCTTCTGGTGCTGTTGTGTGTGACAAATTGCACATGCACAAAGTACTAAAAATTAAAACACCCATTTTTCTGCTTCATAGATGTTAATCCAAGCTTTCTTTTATTTTTGCTGAAAAGAAATTAATAACCACAGGTTTGCTTGCCGAGTAACTGGCATGGTTTGGATTTTGCCGCTTTATATTTATAGATGACTGTAAATCATGTGATCTTCCACATCATGCTGAAGTTGAAGGCTTTCACTCTAGCCAAGCCACTAAAAATAAACATTTTATGCAGTGGACGTAAACACCATAACTGTTTACATTATAAGTGAACTCCGAACCAGTTTTTTTTATTGTGTTTGGATCAAGTTGGTGACTGGCAATGATGATAGTGAAATGGGATTACGTAGTCCGAGTTTCCTCTGACACTTCCCACTCCGTTTTAGATATTTTGACATTTATGTAGGGGTATAGGGTCAGTAGCCATATGACTATCGAAAACTTGGAATTAACCACCCAGATTCATGAGACGTGGAGCACTTGTCAGCAGTGTTTAGGTAAATTGTTCTCTGAATAAATATGCTGAGAACTTGGTATGCTTTAGTTCTTATTAGAAAAATTTTGACTTTCATTTAATATTTTTCAATTGTTTTTGTACAGAAACAACATTGGGTTTATTGTTGGTATCACATGACTATTGGGACTCTGATGTCATGGACATGTAGGTTGTGTGATTTGTTCAATCATATAACTCGCAATGCAGATAGCGAGTATCAGGTCATATTTCATCAACGTTGTTGTGTTGTCTCATCTGTCAGCAGATTAAATATACAATGAATATTACAATCAGAATTTTGAGAATATAAATAATCTTTCTATAGATTTCAGCTTCTATCAATAAATGTAAAAATATCTAAAATCAGGTGACAGGGGTCAGAGGAGACTAGGACTAGGGATTACACAACTGTTGTGGTGTTGATTTGTTACATTGTCTGTTATTGACATAGCTCCTGTAAAGGTAAAAGATGCATTCATTTTCTTTCTCTAAGTATTGTTTACACCATTATTTTCCCTACTCTATTCAAAAGATAAACCATGCATTGATATTTATTAGCATTTGTACCAGTAAATATGGCCTTCATAAACTTTTTCTGCCCTTGCCAGAAGTACTGATAGTTGTGCAACTCTAGTGGAAACTCTGATTTGTAACTTGGAAGAAACTAATTAACAAGTCTTATGAAATCCTGTCGCTTATTTGATTGTTCTGATATACATATACTATGCACTATCAAATTTATCTTTACTTATTTTGAATGGCTAATCAGAACTTTGACTTCTTTTTCAGTGTGCCCAAACTCTTGAGTTTGTAAAAAAAAAAATTCTCGTGTTCACACTCAGTTTTGGATCATGTTGCAAATATGCAACCATTATGCTTTTGGCGTAATCTTTATGCTTTTTTTCACCAAATTACATTTAATGCTTGCCTGTATATGGATTACACGTTTTGGGTACATGAAAAAAATAAAAATATAGCAATAAAATGTTGTTCTTGTCATTTTGATCATCATTACTTTTATTCCACTCTTATGGATTTGAGAATATTCTTAACAAGATGGCTGCTTCATAAGAATAGAGTAAGAATACTTTATTTGCTATTTATTGCGGATTGAGCATCATTTCACTTGTTTAAATCAGACTTGAAGATAAACAATGTACCTTGCAGATCAGCAACTTAAATGCTGTCAAAGTATTTGAAAATGTAGATGTCTAGTAGACATGTTTAGTGATTGCTTTATTTTTTATGCATGAATCAGTCATTATATATTAAATATTTAAACAAATACACCCAGTCCCACCAGACACCTGTTTAAATCTACATTTTTTGTGTCTCTTTCAGCAAAAAGGGGAAGAAAGCAAATAGATTATGGATGTAATAAAATAATTAGAACTTAATATAGCACTTGTCTGTGTAAGAAAATTGACCAGATGTAAATTTTATTTGCACAATATATTTAGCAGGAATTTATCTACAATGTCACACAGTATTCACTGTATATCTGATGATAGAAAAACATTTATCCTCAATCAGAAAGATTTAATGAATCCAGGAATTTATCATTTTTTGTTAATAACAGGAAGTCGTGTTGCTGATAGAAATGGAAGCCTTGAAACCAATGAGTCCAGTTCTCCGGAAAACAACACATCTGATCGTGAGCACCGTCGGAACACCTCACCAACAACAAACTCCTTATTTGATTTCAACGAATTTTTCAAACTTGATTACATTCCAGGTTTAAATGTAAGTCTAGCTGGATGTTTAGAAAAGTGATTTAAATTTAGAAAACTTGTGTTAATATTTCTGCATCCAATAGCTGCATTAGGAATGCAAGCATTATTTGGCCCAGAACTTCCATTCAGTAGTGACAGAATTAATGCCAACTTGATTTAGAAGTCTTTTCAAGACCCTGGAGAATATCAGACAAAAATTCTAAGTAGCACACTTAGAAGGTCACTTGATTTGAATGTAATTTTTCCACATTCTTGTGTTCTGATTAAAGCATACCCATGTGTTTTTTTTATGCAGCCTCATTGGAAGATGGTGTAGTATCTTTGAACACAAAGGGTCATAATGGGATGTAATTGCTGGCATTATTGTCCAGCCTTCCTTTGTGGAAGCCATGGTTTCTATGCCCCCCCCCTTTTTAAAACTAAAAACATCAGCTATATAAAACATGCACAAAACTTACTCCATTCATTGTCACAAAAGGGTCACTAACATTGTCATTTTCTCTACGTTTCAAACCAAACAAAGTTTTTGGTGTAAACAAGGAGCCTGTTCACTGTCATTTTCTGGTTGCTGAACAGGTCCATGTTTAGTGAACAGGTGGCTGTAAGGTCTACACATGCACGGAAGGTTAATACTTTCTCATGTGCATCCACTGTATGCAGTGTCTAATTCAGGGGTCTCAAACTAAAACCACCTTCAGAGCTGCATGAGGGCATTTTGATGGCTCAAGGGCTGCACCACCTTTGTTATCTCTCATGACACCTTGTGATGCCAATCGTTTTGCGGGCCACCGGATATGGCTTGGTGGGCCACTTGTTTGAGACCTCTGGTCTGATTCTAATATTTCAAAACACAGTTTTTTTTTTAAATGGGAGAAAATATGCCCTTGTATCTCCACATTATGGAAACTTACAGAAATAGCTGGAGCTTATGGAACAGTGTGAACTACATCACTCATTTTGTGTGAACAATACTGAATCACCCATGCAAATATGGACACTGTTAGTGTTGAAGTTCTGTTGGCTTTGAAATGCAAAGAAGGTGACAATGTTAGGGGCTGCCTGGTTGTAGTTGAGTTAGAAATTATAAATTGTGCATTTTTATATTCTTGATGCTTTGTTTTAAAAAATTGGTAGGGTGGTACAAGCTTGCAGAGTGGATAGATGGAAATTATAGACTTAGTAATCACTTTGTCATCATGCATGTGTCCATCTGCATGTCCATCCAGCCATACTCTAGAAAAAAAGTCGGTGTTTAAACATTTTAGATTAAATTCAGTGTTTAAGCTAAATGGTTCTAAATCAAAATGATGCTGATCTGACATAGTTTGAAAATCTTATCTTTGCTGATCTTGAATAGAGGTTCATATCAACGCCAGGTTTTCACTAAAAGACTTTTTATGATGTCTAGTTGATCCTAGATTACAGGTGCTGATCTGACCGTTAACATGGTGACCATGGGGATATTTTCAAAAGCCTATCACTACATCTGAATGGCAGGTTGTATCGACATTGGGTTTTTCATTTAAATACTTGGTATGGTAGGTAGTTGAACCCAGTTATCAGACCACCAGCATTGCCACCTTGATTTTTTAAAATCCTATTGCCAGGTCCCCTGAACAGATGATCATGTCAGCATGGGTTTTTAGTACTAGACTTTGGTGAAAATGGTGATGATATAGCTCCAGTATGGCTACCATGGTAGCCTCTTAAAAATCTTGTCATTGCTACTGCTCCACTGAGAATGGTGGTAGTGATATGGAGTTATTTTGACTTGTAGTTGGTCTAAATGAAAATGGTGCTAATCAGACCACCAGCATTATGGTGCTTCTGGTCTTCTTAAAACTTGTCATCATAGCTCTTGGAATTTTCACTAAAACACTGCACACCATTTGTAGTTGGTCCTGTATGAAAATGATGCTGATGTGACTTTCCAGATTTTGTGTAAAATCTCTTTACAGCTACTTTCTCTTGAACAAATGGTCACATCAACATTTAAAAACATAACATTAAAAAAAAAGAACAAATGACCTCTTTTTTTGCAATATATGCATATAGTTGTTCCTATATTTAAATGATCCTGATCCAGTCTTCAAAATGGCTACCCTGACAGACATTGTGTAAGTCTTGATATAGTGGGGTTTTTTTTCGGAAGGGATGGTTATAATGACATGGGGTTTTAAAAACTTGCTATAGCAGTTATGTAACTGGTACTAAATTGAAGTGCTGCTCATCAGCCACAATGACAACACTTTGGCCATCTGGAAAATTTTGCTATTACTACTTCTCTTGCATGAATAGTTGCATTGACATGCTGTTTTTATTGATTCAGTACATAATTGGTTCTAAATGAAAATGGACAGCAGCGAATCTGCACTTCTGTGAAGGAGTTTTGAAAACCAAACCTAATTCAGCTTAGGGTGAAGTCGGAGGTGATTGCTTGCATTTTTTACTTACTGAACTTGTGAACATAGTGACTTGTACATCTTCAAATGAATTGTGGCCAGGTATTTGGTTGCATTCCAATAAACAAGTTGATAGTCAGCACACTGACATTAGGTTTTAGGTCAGAAGGTTTGAGATTTTAACTTTTGGCTTGTGAGCATGATGACACTTAACAAGTTGGAGTGGATTTTTATTAAAACCAGTTTGAGGATATATGTGAAGAATACCTTAAATGATACAAACTCAGTAACTCTTGTTTTTTCTTTTCAAAACAATAATAATTACAGATTTAACCAAACTTAGCATTATGGTGTATCTTGACATTGAAACACTAAAGTTCCGTGATTTGCTGTCGATATCAGGTTCATGGTCAACAGCCTTGACAGAGAATTTTGTGTTGCTAAATATATCAACTCAGATGTGTAAGTATACTATTTTTCTTGCCAAGGTTGGTATGTTGGAGTTTTTCAAGAATACCAGATTTGCCAACCCTTACAATTTTGTGATAAGTCCTAATGGAAATGACCTTTAAAATACTGATTTATGGCATAAAATCACAATTTACGGAAATATAATTGTTTGCAATAAAATCTGGATACTGGCTTATCCTTATTTGATTCTTCTTTGGGTTTCGTAATTGATTCAGTGGATATGGTAAGGGAACCAGACCAACTTGATCAGAGTAGCTCAGATGCTTTAAATTCGCATGTTTTGTGATGCAAAACGTTTGCGTGATCAAGCTGTTGCATATGTTTTTAAAAAATGGCATTCAACAAGTGACATGTCAGGATGAAAGGGACAATAGACCTCTTAAAATGTTTTAATAGTATAGAAGAATAAAAGCAAATATTCAGATTCTTGGGGAAAATATCAGGAAGGGCAACTATTATATGTAGTGGACATTATGTATTGATTTGAGCATGCCACATGATGGGAAAGATGATTTCTGTCGGGGCCCATGTGTATGTTTTGTAAAAAATTTTTAATAAGGATTATGTCAAGTATAGAGAAAATAAAGAAGCCATTAAGCTCAGTTGGGTTTGGAATTGCAGTTTGTGAAGCTGTACTGGAAATAAATTAAGGTTCAAGTAAACTTTGCAATGTTTACTGTCTATATATCAGTCTTTGTTAACACTTTTGGACTTTTAAATGCATGTTTTCCAGCTTGACAATTGCAAAACATTTTTTTATGCCTTACTGAAAACTGGTCCAACTTGCAAATAAAAAAATAGACTGCCTTACTTAGATGGTCTTGTTAGGGTTATCAGGTCTGGAATATAACTCGGATATGACAAATATAATTGTACCATTGTAGAAAGAAACTTACCACTTTATTTGACAACTCATAATGCAAATTAAAACTTTCTGGAATTCCTGAATTGCAAAATAAACACTTGACCATTCATTGGGATTAAGCATGCTTGGATAAAGTGAGATATACATGTACTTTCATGAAGATTTAAAGTTTTCGAAAAAAGTTTCATTTGAATGAAGCATCGATTTGAATAAGTATTAAATTTAATTTTACATCCATATATTATTTATTATTCTTTCATTCATTTTCAGTAATACCAATACCTGAGGATGTTCTCATTTCTCCCTGTCCCCATTTATATTGCAACATATTGATTTAAGGCAGAGTGGAATACTGTATAGATGTGTATGCATTGAATGAATACAAAATGCACTTTCATTTTTGGAAGGGATTTAAAAAACAAACAACATGTATAAAAGCTAATGTGTTATTGCCAGATTACAGAACTTTGTTGATCTCTAGGAATGGAACACAATAAGAAAATGGGGTGGGGGAGGGGCTTCTTTATCATATGTGACTCATTTTTCATTTGGTCTTTAAATTTTTAATTTGGGACAATTAAATCCATGAAATTGGTAACCCATAAAAAATATAGATACTACAGTATATTAGCAACTTAGGGTTTCTTTATCTGGGATTACAAAATTCATTTGCAAGGATACCAGACTAAAACCATTCAATCACCTGACAAGCTCACTTCCTTTGTAAACAGAGCAATCGTGTAATAGCTACAGATAGTGGTGCATCTGCCAATGAGGGAATAAGTTGTTGCCAAAAGTGCAAAATGTTTTCAGAGATAAGAGAACTTAATGTCATGACATCATTTAAAAGAAGAAACATTGCATACAACATTTTTTGCATTTGTGGTGTTTAACATTTTTTAGTACATGATAGACTGTACATGGCAGCCAGTGTATTTGGTTAAGGAAGAACCCGGGAAGAAGTACCAACCCACAGGAAGCTGCAGGGAAGCTTTCTCACAGACAAGTTGGATGAACCAAGACTCGGGCTCTTGCAGACAGATTTGAAATGTGCAATTGATCTGTAAAGGCATGTGCCTCTGCATCCTAGGACCCCCCTCCCACTTATGACGTGGTGTGCCATCCCTTGAAAACTGTCTTTCACATTAATCATGTAATAAAAGCAAATACTACATGACCTATGTGTTTGATTTTCCTTTTTTCAGGATTTCCCACCAGAGCTTGATGTTCAGGGCATAACTGGAAGTCGTTTCTACCAACTGTTCAAAATGTCTACCAGTGGTAGTCATAGTCAGGGTAATAGCAAAGAAAACAGTAGGCGATCATCATTAAATGAGGAGTTTGGATATCTGAATGGTAAGGATGTTCTTCAAATTTACAGCATCAATAAAATCAGAACTACAATTCTTTACCTTAAAACATTGACAAGTACAAAACAGAGAATTCAAGATTTACCTCAACAAAATATGATTTTTAAAATGATCAGCTTCTTGCTATTTTCATTATTCTTTTGCTCCTGTTTTACATAAAATGTTGCTGTAGATTTATTCCTGTTCAGCATAAAGTTTTGCTGTACATTTACTTAGTCATGGGGGGCCCCGAGTGGCCGAATGGTCTAAAGTGCTCACCGTTCCAGATCACTGCCATCTCACCTCTGTCTACATGGGTTTGAGTCTCAGGCTCAGCTAACATCGGTACGTGAGAAAGCTTGCCAGTTGCTTCTCGAGGGTCAGTGGTTCTTCCTGGGGTTTTCCAGGATTCTTCCTCCACCAGTTATACTGGCTGCCATGTATAGCCTATCTTGTGCTGAAAAATGGCGTTAAACCCTACAACAACAACAGCAGCAGCATCTTAGTCATGGTGACTTACGAATTTTATATTGTTTTTCAAAAGCTGGTATTCAAGGTATAGAAAAAATATGGATGTAAGAGATAAATTGTTATAAAAACATCTCATCTGGGGCAAATCCCATTGAATCCAGTGTTAGATCTGAGTGAGCATGGCCATATTGCAATGAACCCATAGTGGCAAAACTATTTCAGTGCCCTTTCCCTTTTTTATATTTTGAGGGGATATAATAAGAGTCAGTTTATCTGTCTGTCCATTTATCTATCACACTTTTGTTTACTAATATCTCCAGAATACTTTGAGATGTCTTCATTAAATGTAGTGTGGCATGACTAGACATACTGTCCTGTGAAAAATGAATATGTACAGCATTTGTTAGTTTTCCCCATTTTTATTAAAAATTGTCTATCCCTCCATCCAGCCATCGTACTCTTGTCCAGTTATTATCTCCAGAACTGATCAAGGTATTTTCATTAAACGTGGGATGCATTTGCATATTGACAAAAGGTTGCATACCATACAATATTTAGCTTTGACAGGTTCTTAGTTGTCCTCCTGTATTGAAAAATTTTGCTGAAACTTCATCTCTTGATGGCTGTTCTGTAAATTCTCACTTACTGATAGATCAGTTTTTTTTTAAATTTAGATGCTACAATCCAGTCTTGAATGTATTTCACTTTAAACAATTTCAGGTCTTTTACCTTGTTAAATACATTTTGTGTGATAGCTGTATTCTTATGGTATATTTGGTACTTGCTTATAATTGACGGATTTTGAAATTCTTCCTTCATCATATTAGACGTTATATATTATAAGTTTCAACTAATGACTGACAAATTCTGTTGGTGTTCATTTGTTATAACACTGGGAACAAATGAAAGGTGGATCATAATCAGGTTTGGGTATATATTTATGAATAAACTCGTTATAAATTGTCTCTCAGCAGATGTTTAAATATGACACTTGTTTAAAGGTTATGAATTAAAAAATGTTTAATAATGTGGTTTATCATTGTGTTGTTTTTCTACTTTTAAATTTTGTGTAGCAAATGGTTCATGTTGACTGAATGAGGTGTGTTGAGACTAGACAGGAAATACATGAATTTGTTACGTTAAGACAGTGTAACTTTTCCAGAAATCCACTCTGTAGAATGTTTCCTCTGAGACAAGCAACTTAATTTGGTCGCTGTAAGGCTTTGCTAATACCAATCAGACATCTTTGTGATGGTCATCTCTTCAGAAGGATCTGAATATTTGGTCACATTATAATGCAGTCTGTGTTAAGGGAATGGACAAAGGAACAGTTAAACAAACCATGCGTTAGTAAATCATTACTTAAAGGTACTGAATTTTTTTTTCATCATCTCTTTTAGATTTGTTGAATGGATCCCGCAGCCCCTTAATTCCATCACCACCACCCCCATCAGCAAACACACTGTTTGAACGCTCATCCTTCTTTCACTCATTCAACACTAGTCTTGGGGAAAAGCAGGGTTCAACCTTTGACTTTGGTATGCTGCAGAAGGGAGGCAACATGAATCCCCTTGTCAATGCCCTTCTCAATAATGCACTGGCTGCAGAAAAACACAGTCGGTCCCGTAAGTAAACTTATTTTTCTTGCCTGCATCAGAAGATAGTGAAACATTGATTAACAGTTCTTGTAGCAATGTTGTCTGGATAAACAAACATACAAATTTATTGTTTAAAATTTAAAATATATAGAGGAATTTTTTTAAACTTAAAAACATGTTGGATCAGAAAAAGGTCAAATCAATAGTACTTTGAAAATTTATATAATATAGTACTAAAATTGAACACATCATCAGGCTCATTGCAAAATTTGTGGACTTGACTATGATTATTCAGGGAAAGTTAGACTTGAAGTTAAAGTGAGTGTTGTATTATTGTATATAAATAATTTTTATGTTTTGTGTTTGTATTTTGGTACTAATCCACATGGATTTTGCTCATTTGTGTCAAAATTTTAACCAGCTGCAGATCCAGGTTAATAACAAAAGAAATATACATTTTTCATTGTTTCCTGTAATTATGGCATGTAATACACCTCTCCCTCAATAACTCGCACACATTGGGGTCCACAAACATAGACCGCACTATAAGCAAGGGCGCGAGTTACAGAGGGACCTCAAAAAAATCCACTAGACATCCATAGACCCCTCACAGTTTGATGACTGAATCCTCGTTTTATAATCGTGTCAAGAATAATCATCAATAAAGCACATTTTCCGATGAAGTTGTTCGTTATTCTGTACAAATTTAATTTACTTTCAAAATGTCCAACATCTGAAAGATTGATAACATGATTCCAACTAGTTTCAACAACTATCATGGTACGCATAAACAGTCATATATTACGTTACGGCTTTTTGTTTTGTTGATTAGTCTCGGTACCGGAGTAGTGTGTACAGTATTTTGCTAAACAAGGGGTCTGTGAAGCAGGAAACCAGACTAACTGTTGATACACTACTAAACAAGATTCCTTTTTGTCAAAAACACGCAACATTTTGTGAGACGTCTATGTCAAAGCTCAATTTTTGAATTGTTCAATTTGTAAACTATTGATGCCATGATTTCATTGCCAGTAAAACTTCTTATCATCCTTGAGAATATCTCTACGTGCGAATTAAGGAATTCTCTGAAACTCATTTCCCCACAATGGTCAAAGCTCTTTGTTCTGTGAACAAAGCTCTTTATTTTATGAAGTACTCATTTTGCTTGGTTGCCTTGCTATCTTAAATCACAGTCATGATTGAGTAGGTTAATTTAAAGAAGCTTAATTAGTAACGTACACAATAGCATTTATAACTCTGTTTGATTGATCAAATGAAATGAGTTATCTGACATGCGACCGGGGTCGCTGGTTCTTAAACATGTACGATTTGTATGCCTTTTAGCTTTTTGCTTTATTCCACCTCCTTTATTTGATTCAAAAGACGTAATTAATGTGATAATAGAAAAGAAGGCCTGCTTTTTATTTAGTGCAGCAATACAACAAATGCTTCCGCTAATCTGATATCAAAACATGGTCGGCACTTAATTAGGTTCTCAGAGAAACGCTTGCAGACGTAGCTTTTACGGTAGTTTGACACATTTTATGTTTAATTACAAGAGGACACATTGCATTTATGATGATTACACTTAAATGGAAATAAAAGATAGCACTAGAACACAAATTTCAATTCATAAAAAAATTTATTTAATTGGTATTTAAATAAAGTACTGCCTCCACTAGGCGTAAGTGACATTTTCATTCATTGAAATTTCCTTGAATGTCATTAATTATGTGTACTAAGAATGTCGTTGGGAAAGAAAATGTAGTAAATTTTATTACTTCTTTTTAAAGTTGATATTTCATAGTGTTGATTGAAATTTTGAGGTCCTATCTACCGTGTTGGACGATAAAATGAGCGACATATCCAAGTTTCCGTTACCAATTTTGATCACAATTTTCGTCAAGTTCAAGAAATAGAGATCAGTTTTTTGATATTTTCTGGCTTAAAAATGGGATCCACGCATGACCCCACGTTATAAGCAGGTTTGTGAGTTATCAGGGAGCGAGTTATCAAGGGAGTGGTGTATATAGATTACACTTGTTTTGGTCAGATTATGCATTTTTACCTTTTGTATTATTAATAAAAATTGTGCTTATAACTTGCAAGGGGTTGGTATGTATGCGGTGTGTACCAGGTCTTACAGAATAGCATGCATTTCCATACTTGTAACTAGTTTATAGATTTTTTAAAATACTTTTCCAGTATCCATTACTGGTTCTAATGGAACAGTTCAGTATGTACATATATTATTACAGGTTGGTGAAATGACCAACATTTTCATCAGCTAATTAGCTTATATTTTTTTTTTAAATAATAGAGAAAAAGCATAATTCATCCTGAGACTGGTCTTGTACATATTTTTAGCCACAGTAAATATCAGTACACAAGATGCAGAGGCCCAGCTGAAGGCATTGATATTTGGGCGAAGTTCTGGGACACCTTCCAGTAGTGGCACAGCCAGTCCTGGTTTTTCATCCCCTCTCAGTAAGTGACTGTTTGTTACACCTTTAATTTAAGATAAGCTGATTTATAAAATGTTTTTTTCTGGTGCAGAAGTGTCAAAAAATATAATGGGACCTTCTAAAAGGTGTATGCAACCAGTACCCCTGGCAGCATGAACTCAGCATGGCAAATGGTACTGCTCCACAAGTTTGATGGTGCAAAACTTATTACTCAGATTTATGGGTTTTGCCTAAATTTTAGGTTGGTTGTTGTGCATGTTTCATTGTATGCCATATGTGTAGAGACAGGGGAATGTAGGCATCATTCTATCTGGTCATCCTTCTGTGTATCACACAGTCTTGCAAATGCAGCAAAATACCCCGTTTTTGATTGATTGCTGTGAGTATGAACTGTATAAATACAATCACCTGAAGATGCGAATATCAAGGATGCTTCCAAAATTGTTATAAGAGTTATTGACCATTTTTACTTGTAGAACAACAGAATCTTGTGACTGCAACTTGTCTTTTGGTTTTCACTCAATTGCCATGAAACTTTGTAAATGTTGTGGTCATGATCTGAAGATGTGCATATTGAGAAATCACACTGCTTCTGCAGTCGTTATTAGAGTTAACTGAACTTTTACTCCAGCAGCTGAATATAATGTATGACAGAATCTTGTGAACACAAGTGTCAAACATTTTTGATGGGTTGTTGTGCAACTTCTTATATATTATGGTCATCATCATCATCAGATGTGTATATTGACAGGTTGCTGCTTTTGTGATTTTTGTTTCAAGTTATTGCCCTTTATGTCTTGCCGGTAGATATAGTGTCAGATAGGATCTTGTGAATGCAACTAGTTTCATAGATCTTACTGGATCACCATCAGACTTTTGAAAGATGTAAGAAGCACATATTTTTACATTTGTGCTTCCGTGATATTTTTGGTTAGGGTTATTTGACATGGAGTTTGATGTAGTGTATGATGGAGTCTTATGAATGCATCTAATCTCTTAGGTTTCACTGGATCGCTTAAACATTATGCATATTATGGTCATTACTTAAAAATGCATGTATTGACAAAATATTCCCACAATTATTGTAGGAGTTATCTTTTTGACTTGCAGCTGGATGCATTATATGAGTGCGTTTTGTGTCTGTACTTTCACATTTTCCAGTGGATTGCTGTGAAATATGGCACATATTTTATTCTTGTTGACCAGTCATTTTACCTAATATTTTTTTAAGAGAGTTGTGCACTTTTTGACTGTAGAGTCATTGTGGTCATGGGGTAGGAATGGGTGATGCGGGAGAAAGGAGGGTATATTTACTTTAGGAAATTTTACACCATGGCTGTGATTATGCTGGTTTTCTTTTAATAAAATTTGCAAAACTTTTCCAAGCAAAATAAGACAGTGGAATTCAGACCTGCTATCATGGAACACTTCAGTCTCGAGTAAAAACTTGGCAGATATATTTGCAGTTAGATACATCCCATTATCACGTTACTGTTATAAGCTCTGCTACCTCTCAAATCCAGCTCTTCTGGAAAGACAAAATATTTTTCCTTCTTTCTGTTTCATGTAGACAAAGTAATAAACTCCTAACCATTACCACCTCTTACAACTCAACAGGTTGTTATCCATCAACTGGACGTTTACTGGTTTAAGCTTTCACTTGGTACATTTAAAATCGTGTCATAATGCCTATTGATGTCAAGAGCTCAAAGAATCTGGTAACCAGACTCCTGGGGCCCCTCTAATTTCATATAGGGCCTCACCTGTATTCTACATGAAGTGCCCATTGGGATTGATGACAAATATTTTTAAGTTTGCAGTGAGGATTAAAAAAAACTATATTGCCTGAAAAAACTTGGATTGCACTGATGAAAAGTGAGTTTTATTTTTTATTTTTTGAAAGACGTAAAACAATAATATTTATCTCCATTTTACACTTATGAAGGCTGTCTTCTTTCTGTACTGGAGATTACTGTTTATAAGATGGCCAATTGTATGGTTGGAGGCTCATGTATTGACCCACTTCACTACTGCCAGGACAACTGGAATAAAGAGAAGAACTCACTCCATATCAACCCGTCTGAAAAGCCTTAAACACTCTAATTACTAGATTGATCAACATTGTATGAGTGTAATTCTCATTATCTCAGGCCAGTGTGGTTATGTGAGTAAACTTGCAAGTCTTGGGTTGGGAGTTCTTCCGAGTGTTTTCCTGGGTTCTTCCTCCCCCAGATGTGTGCTAGCCACCATATACAGCCTATCCAGTGCTGAAAACATAATTAAGCCCACAAAACTTCATCATGTCTGACAACTATGATGACATTCCTCCACAGATGGGGTGGGATGGGGAATCACCTGGAGTTGTGTCTTCTGTTGGCAGGGTTAGTGTCCTAACTGACTCTTCACAAAGAGTGTTCCATTTAGTTCTTGGTCTTTCATTGGATTGGCACACTAGGGTTGGGGGGGATACAGTGGCAGACTATTTTGTAATGAGGTGGAAGCACAGACTCCACTTTCTTTTCATCCAGTCTCAGATCCAGAGGCCTGGGTTGAAGATATGCGTACAGTCAGTTGGATTAGTGTTTGAGATTACGCTTTTCCTGGGCTACTGTTTAGGTAGCAAGAATAATACAAAAAATTAAGGGACAGAAATGCAAAGTGATTCTGATAGCCCATTTTGGGTGTGATGGATTGTGTGAACAGTCTGCTAGAACTAGCAATAGACATCTGTAGGAATATCCTGGTAAATCTCCAACCTGTTCAAACAGTCCCAAGTGCAAGTGTTTTGTTGCTGTCCGAACAGGTTCCACCTTCACTCCTGGGTCTTGTGAGGAGAGTCTTGGATAGAAAGAAATTGTGACGTTCAGTTGTGGAGAGAAGAATGCCATCCTCTTTAAAGACTTGTAAAGGAAAGTGGCAGGTTTTCTGGGACTGGTGCACAAGGAACAGCATCACTCTTGTTGAGTGTGTCAATCCCTCATCTGGCAGCCTTTTGTCTCTGGCATTATGCATAGAAATGTTAGTTACTGTCAAGCTACAGCTGCATGACTTTGACACATTTTGGCATCATAGTAGCATTCATTCCTTTTATACAAAGGTATATTATATTTAAGGGATTCTTGTCAAAATTTAAAGCAACCCTTGTCGGAAAATTTTTCTTCATACCATCATATGCAGTTGAGCAGGGTAAATCATTAGTTATACTTGTTTCTAGAGATGCATGCTGGTACATGGGCATATTCTGATTCAGATGCCATGGAGGAGTCAGAATAGAAAAAGCTTTTCTTTAAATGAACATTTTCTAAGCAAAGTAATGGTGATAAGTGAACCTTGAAAAATAAAACATAATTTCATCCAGGAATAAACCTGAAGTAAAAAAACCACTGGAAATATTTGTTGCAAAAAGTGGATTGAACTCTCTTCTCATGATGACAGGTTGGTCCTAAATGAAACTGGTGCTGATCTAAAATACAATATGGCCAGCACAGCAGCCATGTTGAAAATCTTGTTACCACAACTCTACCTGAACATAAACCATATCAATGTATGCTTTTCAACAGAATTCTTGTGATGTCTAACTGGTCTAAAATAAAAAATTTGCTGAAATAAGATCAAGTGTTAAAGTTGAAGTGGCCATATTGAAGTTCTTGTTATTGCTACTCCAAGAAAGAAAGTCATATTGACATTTTCCCCAGCAGATTTCTTGTAATGTGTAGTTGGTCCTAAATGAAAATGGTGATGATCTTTCATCCAGTAAGGCACCATGGCAGTCTTCTTGAAAATTTTTTTGCAGCTCCTTGTAAACAGAGAGTCATTTTGATATTGTTTTCATCAGAAGATTATAGTACAAGTCACAGGTAATGTAGGCATTCAACACCTACCATTTCGGTAATGGGTATCATTTTTTTGAATTTGATTCTACATACCTTTAAGTGGCAAGTATTCACTTTGTTTGGATTCATATACATCCATATTCCTTGAGAAGGTCATTATTTAGATGCCCCGAGAAGTGCATAAGGCAAAATCAGTGTTAAAGTATGTATACATATTTGGACGAAATGAACCTAAAGGTGTGATCCAGTACAGTCTTGATTGAATGTCGTGTGCTGTGATGTCATAATGAAAGCTATGCATATTCATAAAAAATTTGTACTACCCTCAATTGTGATGATTCCACTCGATGCGCTCTTATTTTGACCGAAGTTTAGTACATGGCCTCCATTGCAAAAGTCCATAGTGATAGATAATTTTAGTCTGGAAGTTTCTTGGTGATAGTTAAGGTGCAGAGCATTCAATAATCAGGATTGAATAAACTTTGCTTAAAGAAAAATGGTGTTAAATTTTAAAAGAACAATTTGTTTTTAATTTAAAATGAGTAAATGTGCATACATGACCCATGTAACTTGCACTATAGTTATGATATCTAACTGGTCCTAAATGAAAATAGTGCCAATATGCTGAAACTTTTTTAAAAAAGTTTTTTTACTGGTCTCCATTGCATGTGATATGTTATAAGTGACAAAATATTTTGAGAATTCAGAGAATACTCTCATGTTTTTTTGTGTGCATAGTTTTCTCTTTTCATATTAATATTTCCCAGAGATTTTCATTTTTGATCTTAAGTCTTTGTGTGTTAATCTCTTGTTTTATTAATTGGTCTTAATTATTAAATTTATATTTCTTTTGCACATTAATATAGTGACTCTGACTTCTTTCTCAGTGCTGTTTCCATACTACGTCTCATGTTGGTTCTGTATACTTTCTACAGATGGTCGAGTGAAGACTTTGGCTGAAATAGAGGGAGATTTCACCATGCCACAACCAGATAATGGGCTCAGTTCAACAATGAAGAACCAGTCAAATGTTAGCCTTTCCACCCCACCACCCAATTTCATACACAATTCCACATCACATCAGTCTGGATCTATGGTGGAACAACAGGAGGAAGGGGATCTGACAGCCTTCAATAAGCTTATCAGTCTAATGAAAGCAGGGGCTGCAACTCCAGTTGAATCACCAAAATTTCCAGTATGTGTAGGGCCTGATATTTTTCCCCACACCATGGATTAGACTCAAGAAAAAGAGATCAGTGTTTTTGTGCAGAATTCTTTGTCATTGATTTAAATCACTAGCTTTATATAGGGTCAAGATGGGTATTATCAGTTATATGTGGAAAATCTGTCATTTTTAATAAATTTCTATAACAATATTGTCAATAATTCATAAGTATAAATATATTTTGATAAAACCCATTTTTCACTAGTTAAAATTGCAGGTCAGAGTGCAGTTGTAGTGCATTTGATTGGCTGGTTAAGGGGTCCCTCATAATTTTAACATTCTTAGTGCCAAATCTGAAGTCAGGTTGTCATTTGGTCAAGCTTTTGCATTATGTTAGTTTCCTGCTATAAACCTTCATGATGTCAGTAAATTCTTTGATCGTTTTAAATACATTTCTGCATGTGTTTTCAATTTTTGGTCCATGAGTAGAGATTAGAATGTATGATAATACCATTGTACCAGACCGGGTAAATGATAACTCGGGTAGAATTGGTCACATCTGTATTAGGGGGCATGGCATGAATTCTAGATATATTTTCAGATTATATGCCAATAGGTTGTATGAAAAGCTTTAAATTATCATTAGAAAATTAAATTACTAAAGGGAAATTTTATATGAAATTAAAGGTGCACAATCTATTCTGGAAGCAATATGTACTCATGTTAATAGTAGATTGAAATATGAATTGACTCAGCTTTGTTCACTGAGTCTTTTGAGTAAGACTTTTTCTAAAGAAAAATTCTTAATTTCAGATGAGAAATCTGTGGAGGATAGTTAATTTTCCTATGTTAATACCAGTTATTTAATGAATGGCAAATCCACAAGTTAAGATAAATAGTTTTTTTTATGTACCTCAAGATTTTTTGAGAAAGTGGAGCCCAAAGTAAAAGTTTGGTGACAGGTAAGTTATTATACATTCTGTTAATGCTGTACTTAACCATTACTATAAAGTTCATGGATGTTTATCATAGTTATCATAATGTTATAATAAACCAGTGTACGTTAGTATAATTTTATTAAATACTCTGACAAAGTTGTGGGGTTTTTTTTCTTTTGACTGTAACTGTAACCGATTTTAGTCTACATTCTGCAGCATGTAACTAGTAATACTCGACACTAAATAGATATCAATTTAACAGTTTAGTCTCTGACAATGTTGAAAATTGAAAAATATTCAGTAAAGCTTGGTGCAGACCAGCCCAGCCCATAAATCTTGTTTACTTGGGCAACCAACGTTACCCATCTTTACCCTTTTATTTACATATTAAGTATAGTCATCTATCAGAAAATATGCTTAAAGACCTCTGTAGTTGGAATACAGTGATCCTTTGGGTTGTTGTTGTGATGCTGTGTAACGGGTTTCTTGCTGAATATATAATTTTATTCAAGTCAACTAGATAATAAATTCCAGTAAATATGCATATGCCTGGTATCCTGCATCTGTTGTTATTGTAAAATCATAAGAAGTATGAAAGCTAATCTGTCATCTCTAATTAACTGTTGCACCAAGTTGCTATCAACTGTCTTGTGCCATTTGCATATTTTTTTATAGTGTCCACTGTTATTTTATCATGTCCTTCCAGAATCTGTCCATCCACCCATCTGTCTGTTAACAGTTTTGTTTCTGCACAATAACTCGAGTTGTCTACCATATAGTTACCAAACTTTGTGCATGGCTTACACTTGAGGTAAGGAAGAACCCTATTGATTTTGAGGTCACAAAGCCAAAAGTCTAGGTTCTTGACTGAAAGAAGGAAATGGTTTCCACATATTAACTTGATTTCTCCACTATCTTCAGTTACCAGATTTTGTGAATGGCTTGCGCTTGGTGCAGGGAAGAACCTTATTGGCTTCAGGGTCAAAAGATGACAGATGAAGGTCACTGTGACTGAAAAAAAAAGGGTTTTCATGTAGTATCTTGAGTTTTCCATCATCTTAATTACTAAAATTTCTGATTGGTGTCCACTTGGGTTAACGAAGAACTATTGATTTCTGAGTTGAAAGGTCAATGATCAGGGTCACTGTTACTGAAAGAAGTTAATTAGTTTCTGCACAATAACATTAGTTTTCCGTTTTCCATAACAGACTGGGAGCAAACTTTGTGGATGGCTTGTGCTTGGGTCAAAGGTCATGGTAACTGACATAAAAGAAACATTGTTTCTGCACAAAAAATTATTTATTAACCACTTAAATTGACCAGTTTGTGGAGGCTTGCACTTAGGGTATAGCAAGAGGAGATTTTGGGGTTTAAAAGATCGAAGGTCAAGGGAACAATGGGTTTTGCAGAATAATTTTTTTCTAGAGTAAGGTCCTTGACCAAACTTGCTAGATGGCTCCTACTTAGGGTAATAAAGAAACCATCAGCTTGTATAGTATAATGATCAGAGGTCACAATCCTGGTAAGTCTAAAAGGAAAATGATGGGTTTTGCTCATTAAATTTAGCTCAAGACCACATGTACCAAAGATCAAGGTCATTGAGACCCATTGGTCAGTAATCATAAAAGTCATCTGTACCCTACTTAAAGTTCTACATAAAATACTGTTAAACATATGGCATATACATATATATATATATATATATATATATATATATATCTATATATATAATGTGCCATTCACAGTATGCTTGTTCAGTGATTGATTCAGTTCAGGATTATTTTTTTTATCCTTCTTCTAGATTTCCTTGTTTTAAATATTTTGTTTCATTTCTACAGTGCCACAAATAGTCTTCCAGCAGCCAGAGATGAATATTTTGCGTGTTACCAGTATGCATGTGTGATAAACTTCATGTATACTAGTTGTTGTTTTTGAAGTTCCTCAGTAGTGATGCTGGCTTACAAACAAAACTGTCACAAGTTTTCTCATGTTTGGCTCATAGTTCAGGCACCTTGGACAGTTGAGGCATATCACACATATGAAATCTTTAGAACAAATGTAATCAGATGTTTCAAAATTAAGAGTCTTTCATACAAAAGTGTATGAATTGGACAAAATAAATAGGTTTAGAACGTTTCCCTTTTACTATGACAGCTCAAGTCGGAAAATGATCGACCAATGTCACCCATCACATCCATGATGCCCCTGCCAGTACCACCCATGCAGTTAGGCTCTGCAGCACAGAATGAATTTATTCAGGTAATATGAGAGATTTTTGTTTTACAGATATTTTATAACCCTTGCAGATATTAATTTAATAAATTTAAGTTTAAACTGTACTACTTTTACTCTATTGTACAAGCTCTACTTCATGCTTTTTGCAGTTCAGAATTTAGTAGTAGGTGATAGGTTGGAAAGAAAAGAATCCTGTGAAAAAAGCTCTGATCTTTGTTGGGAAAACAGTTCCTTTGTACATGCCGGAACTGGGGATCAATCTAGGAAGCAAAGAAGTGCAAAGCAGGGGTATTAACATATTTAGAATTGATTGAAGTAGTGAAATCATTCTCCATTCATATTTTTCATGGTTTTTGGAAATTTAGGGAATGGAGAAGGAGTCATTGTTTTCATGGAAGGGTCATTGTTCATTGGGTCTTTAAATGCAGGGTTTACAGCAACAACAAAAATTCAATGAAATGTATTACAATGAAAAATTATGAATTTGCAGTAGTTAATAATACACAGAGATATCCATGTACAAAAGTGTGTAAAGCTGTGACATACAGCCATATATTTCTCCAGCTGCTAGAAATTGAATTTCAATAGTTTATGTGCATTTGTCTGTTTATCAATTGATCCATTATCCACACTTTCATTTCCAATCCATAACTCAAAAACTTTTTTAAGACATCTCTGTAAAAATTGGTACATATATTGGACTAGTGATCCTTTTGCTATTCACTGTTCTTCAGTATATTTTACATTTTCATCCATTTGTTGACCATCCAACCATCCATTATCCACACTTGTTTCCAAGGCAAAACTCCAAAATGTTTAACATATATATGTGAAACTTGGTAAGCATATTATGTCTTTTGCTGTTCACGATTCTTTCATTTCAGTACTTTTAACATTTTGATTAGTTTGTTGAACCATCCATCAACCATTCATTGTTGATGTTTTTGTTTCCAGAGCACAACTCTATAAAACCATTTCAAGATATTTCCATTTAATTTGGTACACATAGAAATGAGGGGTATGCTTCTTGGTATACAGAATTCTTCATTGTGTTTGTCTGCCCATCTATCTATTCATTATGCACCCTTAACAAAAAGTAACATATAATCAAATGCCAGAAAAACATACCTTTAAAAGTTTGCAAACTTTAAGACCTGGAAATATTAGGCACACATGTAACTCATCTTGTCCACCATACCGTGTATATTTACTGTCCTGTATAATTTCAACAAAGACACCAGGAAGAAACTAATAGCCCACATATAATAAAACATGCCAAAACCTTTTTATTACACAGATACAGCCTGTAATAAAGGTTCATATTTAATTTCAATGTATTGAATTTCTTGTCTGCAACATTATATGTGGAATCTTTTGTTTCACATGGAGACCTTTTATTGTGACACTCAAATAGTTCTCAAAACATCATGATTGCAGCATATGAAACTACCTTACATCATTAAAATATGTGCAGATATTGCCAATTGACTGCAAGCATTTGCACATTGTTCATGTCGGCAGAGTTCCAAAGTTGTTTTATGCAAAACCAAATTTGACTGTGATCAAAGGAGTGCCAATTTTGTTCAGGTAGCAGAAGTTTCATCTGAATCGAAGGTAACATAGTTAAATTAGACCATTGGTTGTAGTAATTTGAATGTTATAATTTGTGTTTTTGAAGAAGGGACATTCTATCACTGTAGACTTGTGTAGGCTTGGTTGAATCTGTAAAAATGTGGCTGGCTGCGTTGCTGCACTTACATACCATATTACTGTTTTTGCATTATAAGAGCTGCATTTAACTTAGGATTTAGTAATGGCTTGTGTACTTATACTTAATGCAGCAAAATTTGTCCACATGCAGCAACAACCATGCTGCTTTGACTATATCTTCTGGACTATTAATTTTGGTAATGCTAATAACTAATGACATGATAATTCAATATCTTTCTCTCTTATCTCTTGTTATATCCAGAACCATTTGACATAAATGCTTGTTTTCTCTCCACCCATTTATTTATTTTGCTTCTATTGACATATTTCACGAAGTTATGGATTTTCCAACATCACATATAATATTTTGTTTTAATTTATTTGAATATTTATAGATCATTTGCCATCTTAGTTGGGATTTGGTGTCCAAGGAATATGTGTAATAAATGTAGTTTTTAAACAAAATATGGTTAATTAACATGTAATATTGTTGTGTTGTTTTTTTTCGCATGTATATACCTGACCACTGAATACTGGCAAATAGCACAGGTCAGCTTAAATGAAAAAATGTTTCAGAATTTATAAGTAGGAAAATGTTAATCTTGTGTATGTTCTGCAGATAACGGTTTCCAAATTATATATGTTTGTTATATGTCAAGTTACTCCTTTATGTCAAGTTTCACAGAAAGCTTCAGTTCAAAATGCTGTGAAATGAAATATTCTGTATTATTATGCTTGTTTGTGCCTATATCCACCTGTAATTTGTGCAAAAAGGAGACACCAAGTTACATGTGCAACTTTTTCAATTTGTTGTGTTTCTCATGTTTTAAATCCAAATATGAATTTCTGAGGTTAGTTTTATAAATTTTCATTAAATATAAACTCAAAGATATGCAACCAGTGCATAAAAAGGTTGTTTACTTATATTCAATTTTTTGGTGTATATATATATATATATATATGTAATACTTTTGGTACCCATGATCTTGGCCAAACGCATGAACACTTAATTTCCTGACAAAAACTTCAAAAACATTTAAGATACCTGACAATATTTGGGGCTTTCTTTGCAGTATTAAATAAAATTACACAAAAGTGCATTGTTCTGTGATAACAGTATGTGATAATTATGAGTAATAAACATCCATGAACTCGATGTTAGTTATTTGAATGAGCATCTCATTTTAGCAGTTATTTTGGAGTAGACAACATAAGCCTTCATTATAGCAGGTGCCCATTGCATATCTATGTGTCCCATTTCAGATAACTTTGTGAACAGTTGTTGGCCAAGGTTGGTGAAATGCCCTTATTTAGTCAGAAAATAAGGTAATTAGTCATTGCACTTAAATTGGATTGAGTAGGAAATAACCATTCATTGTAAGGTCTTCCAGTATAACCCATATAGTTACTAAGCCTAGATTCTCAGACGGCTAGTTTAAGTTAGATCATCACCAAGATTACTGCTTATACAATCACTCGCCAGATTAATTATACATTTGTTGTGCAGGCATTGCAGCGGAACAAGGAACAACAGTTGCATATTCGGCAGCAGACGTTAGAACAGATGCGATACCAAAATCATGTCTCCCAACAAAGACAACCATCTCCAGTTCTTCAGACTCCTGTATCAACTCCAATTCAGCAGCCAAATCCTCTGACAGCACCACCACCACATTCACATCAGCAGCCTCTACCAGCACCAACTACACAGACCCAACCTACCCATTCTCAGATTGCCCCACAAACGGTTCTCCTTCAGAGGCGTTTGTCACAAGGGGATCCAATCATGAACTTTATCAAGCAAAATCCTACAATCATAACAAAGCCTGCATCTCCAACACCTCCACTTTCCCAGCAAACTTTGCCCATTTTGAATTCAACGACACATGGTCCATCACCTTCACCAATCATGCAACAGCCGACACTTCTTTCTCAACAGCCACCATCATCACCCAGAGTACCGTCACCTATCAGTAAGTATGCAGAATCTTCTCATCTTAAAATGGCTTGTAATACTCCCATGGGCTTAAAAGTAGCAGAGATTGCATGACTTACCCTGGATTGGATAATTGGGCTTCCATTTCACAAGTCAAATGTCCAGCAGATGCTTTTATGCATTTACAAATGGGTTAACCAGCATTTTTCTTGCATACCTGTAGCCAGCAGGATTCCATGATTATTATTAGCTTACCTGCACAAAAGTGCAAGTAAGTTTTTCAGGACTTCAGAGTAGTGGCAATCAACTGGCTTCAGACTAGTTAATATGTTGTTGGACTAGTAGTTTCAGTAGTCTTGTGACTAGTAAAATTTCAGGTTTGATAGTTTTGGAGAGGGGGAGGAGTAGTGGAGATTCAGCCATGCTAGTAAATTTTGTAATGTACTAATCCTACTGGCTACAAAGAAATTTATATTAAATTCTAGATCTGGTTTATTTTATACCCTTGGTATTGTAGTTGTCTTAAGCATTGACAAATTTACACCTATTCAGTTTGGTCAGTTTCTCTTGACACTATCGCATGTACAACTATAAATCTATGTGCACACACCCTGAGGAGTAGTATACCACAATACAGTGATCATTAAAATAGATCTGTGCATGCAACTTGAAAAGAGTACTACATCACTATACCAAAAGTAGTAATGTTAATGTGATAGGGTAATTATCGTTAATAAATGTTTTATCTTGAAGAATACTTGACCCAATCACATTACCATTCAAGCCTTGTCACTTGTACCATTTAAATGCAAGCATCCTTTTTGTTACTTTGCTCAATCTTAAGCTAAAGAGCATATGGTATATGGGCAGCCACCTAAGAGGTACTATGTAAGAGTTGATTCCCCTTGTTATATTGGTGGGGAAGATGAAATTTGTTCTTTTTACACGATTTCTGGATTTGGGAGTTTTAGAGAGCTGAATTTGGGAGGTAGCGGAGTTTATTTTCTAATGTTAATGCAAATGAAATTGGGTAAATATTGCAAGAAAAATGTAATTTACTAAAACAATTCCTATTATTCCTATTCCTATACAAATTGGAAAGATGTAAGAGACTCGGTCCTGAAAAATGTCTATGGGCAGTTTGATTAAAGTCAGATTTTGGACTAGATTTTTGGAAAGTTTCAGCCTCTTCAAAATGTTCATAACAGAGCACTTGCAGAGGTTTAGGGATTTTTTCAAGTCCAGTGGGGTGTATATTGTTGCTTATGCCATGCAGGATATATATATATAGTCAAATCCTCATATACATCTGATGTCCAGCTGGTCTTAAATGAAAATGGTACCAATCCAACATCCATTATGGCCACCAGAGCAGCCATCTTGAATTCTTGTTATTGCTTATCCTAAATGGAAAGTCATAACTTGAAAACCTTGCACTCCTCTCCAAATGGATGGCTATATCAACATGGGGTTTTCAGCAATAGAATTCTTGTGTTAACAAGTAGGTCCTACATAGAAATAAAAATGGTACCAGTCATACATCCAATATGGCTGCCATGATGACTGTCCAAAAAATCTTGTTGTCACTACTTCCCCTTAATAGATGACCATTATGACATGGGCTTTTCACCAAACATCTCTGACAATGTCTACATTGTACTACATGAAGATGGTCCCAAGCTGACACTGACATCCAGTATATGTTCCACAGCAGCTGATTTGAGAATCTAGTTAGCACTGAAGAATATTGACAATTAAAGGGAGAAAATGGGCTTATTTGAATTCCTGGAAATTCTTTTCACCCAGTAGAGCATCATTCACTTAGCATGGGGATACAGTTTTTGGAATTATATGAAACTTTTGCCACAATTTTCTAAGTCATCTATCACCATGTGAAGAGCCTGATATAATACCTTACACTCAGATATATAAGTACTGTATAACATATTTTAAGCAGATTCAGAAAATGATGCATTTTTTTGACAAAAAACTTGTAACTTGCATATTATGTTATCATTTCGGTTGTTATTATTATTGGGAATAACATTTTTGCAAATTTACTTCTATTATGCAGAATTTATGCTTCTAAAGATTTTATAATGTAGAATCCATATTTCACATTTCACATCAGTTTCTGTTGTCAATTTGCAGTGTTCAGCCAACAACCACCCATGCACCTTAGTGCTCCATCACCTATTCATCCAAGTCAGAGATCGGCACTTGCACAGTCTCCAACTGGTCAACCTACAACACTTGCAGTGAGTTGGTTTGTTGTACTTTTTTTTTTTTCCTTAATTTAACTATTTTCTGCTCACCTGGCTGTAGGGCAAAATGAGTTTATGGTATGACTCAAGAGTCTTTTGTGCTTCTGTGTCATTCTTCAGTAATTGCTTTTTACCTTTCTGGATGCCATATTTCTAATCTGAATGTGATTAAACTTGGAGCTTATAACATTAAGATCTCATGGAATATGGGTTTATATCATCAAGATCTCGGATGAATTCAATAATAAGTGAGATTACACATGTTAATGAGATGATTTTGCATCAGATTGGCTGAGCTTGTTACCACTCTGGAGACTATATTCATGATAAGGTTTTGACAAGCTTAGATTATGGGCTTGTATGGTCAAGATCTCAGATCAGTTCAGTAATTATTTGAGATCTATGGATATTAATGAGGGCTGTTCCAGTAAAACATATACCCCCCTGGGGGGAAGGCACTTTCAAATTCAACCAACCCACAACAGAAGTAATTTTAAAAAATTATGATCCACCATCAGATATGTTTTAATAAAAAACCACTGCCCCTTACAGAAGCAAATTTTTTTACCTAATTTCTGGCTATGGGTTAATTGTTGGAAGAAGCAATTTTAATATTGGGTTGGGGACAGAAGTGATTTAAATGACAGCTGGCTGGAGGTAATCTACTGAATTCTTATACATATAATCTACTGCATATTTTTATTTGTATTCATTCATTATAATCAATCTTTTGTTCTTTTGTTTGTCTGTCAGCCATGTATGTCTCTGATACTGTGAAATCACAAATTTTCTTGATGGCTTATTATTTGTAGATGTCATTGATCAGTCCCTTAATACCTACAAATTTAATGTTCATGAATATAGATTTTATATTAGGGATTTCTATTCAAATGCAGAAATAATGAATTTGTATCCTTACTAAACTGTGTGTTTACCAAAGTGATCACTATATTTTGCTATTTTTCTTTGTTCTCAGGCATGCTGCTTTTGATTAGAATAATAGTTTAATCTTGTATTGCTTTAAATGTGTGGTCAGATGCTATGATTCCCTTGTTATTATTTTTTTCAATAAATGTTCTGGTAAACTTATAATACATGATTGTCAGAAAAAAATCATTAATGCCTTTGAAAGTGATGTTGCATTATTTCTGCCTACTTTTACACTATATCATTTCTTGTAAGAACACATATTTCAGTTACCGTCTTATTTTTATGCCTTGTTGCAAGACTAATATAAAGTTTAAAAAAAAAAAATAGAGCAAGTCAAACATTTTTATATCATAAATTAGATTTTAAAAAATGGATGAAAGTCAAGGAATCATTTTTTCCCAGAGTACTCGTAAAATCAATATCATTGTAGTTAACTGTATTGTCAACAGCATCATTATCATCACTGATGGCCTAGCAGTAACATTCTGCACTTTTAATCCAGTTGTCACAGGTTCTGTCTCTCACTTCTAGTCTTTCATACGAGACTTATACCTATCATCTGAGGGGCTTTCATGGCAGAGTATAAGATGCTTGTCTTGTGATACAGATCTGAGGGGCTTCCATGGCAGAGTGGTACAAGATGCTTGTCATGTGATTACTTGCCTCTGATGTGTAAATGAGAATGTTGCCAGTTACTTGTGGAAGGTCAGTTGTTCTACATAAGTGGTGTTTGGTGTCGCAAAGTACTTGGATTTTCTTCAGCAGTAAAACTGGCTGCCATATATAGATTCTCATCTGAAAATGGTGTAAAGGCCATAATGATCTACTGAAACTGGAGATTTCATGTCTAAATGACTTTGGCTGTTGGAGATAAACATCAAATCAACAGAGGCTCCATGTGACCTAGTGTACTAAGGTGCTTGCTTTTACAGATCACTTGCACATGTCACAGAGTGAGTTTTTGTCACAGATCAACCAATTTGGGTTGGTGGTCTTTTGGGGTTCTTCCTCCACCTAATATACTGTACCCCCCCCCCCCAAAATAAAACAAACCAAACCAAACTAAATCAACCAACTAATCAACTGTGGCAACAGCAGCAAAGGTACTAGTCCATCATTTTTGTCACAGCTGTATGAGTTTATAAATTTTGACTCCAGTAATTTGTGTAGACCTTTGAATATTGTCAGTTATGCCTTTCTGACCGTTACCTAAAAGTCATCATCAGTTGGTACAAATGGATTTTTCATGGTGAGCATATGAGATGGAGAAGTCTTGAGCAATCCTGCATCACACACTGCCGAAAAATTTACATTTTATCTCACTTCAAGCTTCTCTAACAATGTCCATTGTTCCAACCAGAACTGTTACAACTTATTCAGTCTGTATTCACTGATATCTGGAGATGTGCATCTGTAATAAATATTTGTAACAAAGTATGAGAATGCATCAGTGTTTTTCAATGATGCATTTGAACTGAGCAACAACCAGAATCAACAAACCATGAAATGAAATTATTCACATCTCAGGCAGAAATACAGTGTATAATCATAATCTGCCAAAAAGTTTTTCAATCTTTAAATTTGCCAAATTTTTATCCAACCATACTGACTCAGTGGACATAATCACCAGAATGGACAGAAACAGACCAGAACAGATATAACTAGAAGGTTAAAATCGATCTGAGTAGCTAAATTGACATCCTTTATTATCTTCCCTTTGATGTAATGTCTTACTGAAGCTGAGAAAATAATGTTGCACACACAAAAACAAGAGGCACACTTCTACTCATTATTATTGTTATTATACTTCTCCATTCCAGCCTGTTCTTATGATCTTGTCCCCCAACATACTGTTTGTCATGTTTATGATATGTATCTAAATTTGTCACTTACTTTTCTTACTACTATACTAATTGTTTGTGAATATGCATATCAGTGTGAAATGCAACGGGGAGACCAAATCGGGGAGACCAAATCCAAGATAGAAAACCTCTACATTCCTGGATGTATTCTGCTTGGATTCCATGTCTCTGCACAAAACTCAAGAGTTCAAGACTCACTGTACAAATTCAGTTCCCATTGTAAACCTGTGCAAACACCATGGTATTAAAATTCAGTAACTTAAAATTTTGAGTGTTCATGATCAAATTTGTATCAGTATAGACACATCTATGAAGATAGCTTTTGTGAAAAGAAAACCATAACAGCTCACCATTTTCTGGATCTACACAAATTTGAAATGTGTGCTTTCAATACTACACCAAAGAGTCAGGTGCTGATTTCGGTAACGAGTCTTCCAAACTCAGGTCTGTAAAGGGACAGAAATTATGTTAATAAAACAATGTCCCTGACTTTTTTCAGTTACAAGTAGGACAAGCTCTCAAAAGATTCTTTTTATTAAAATCTTACTTTCATTATCAACCAATCAGGGACAGTCTAACCATGTATATTCTATTTTATCTTCACTGATTTATAGTATGGTTCTCGTTCATCATATCTGTAGTAATGTGAGTCCTTCACCAACTCTCAATGGTTGTGTGCCTTTTTCGACCATGCTGACTGGACACACTGTAAGATAATGTTCAAGTAACAGAAATACTATGGGATAACCAGACCAATAAAATCAAATAAAATGGTCAAGTTATCTCCCCTGCAGGGATGCTGCCAGGATTTCAGGATTTAATCTAAGTTTTGTGCGTGTGTGATCTCCAATGAGGAAGTGGTGGCAGGAGGAATAGCCATTGTTAAATATCTCCCTAACACTTAAATATCTGTCACTCTTTCTTACTGTTCCACTCTGTTAAGGCTCTACTGAAATCAAAATACTGAAAGAGATGTCATCTCTAGTTGTATAGCGATTATTACTGTGATGTCATTGGGCATGGTCATGTGGTTGTGGTGGGTCTTGGTTGGGATGGCAGAAAGACCATAGGCTTACTCCATATTTGACAGCTAATTACAATGTTGTCAAAAGAATTAAAATTTTTCTAACAATTCAGTTGGACTCAGATTATATACTTGACCCATAGTCAATGAATAGGTTCTAAAATTGATGTGTTTATTTTGGAGCCATGTTCCTCCATCACATTCAAAATCTGAATATACCAAAGGTGAAATTAGAATAGTTGCATCCTAAATTACTATCATGGCTACTTTAAATGTTATTTAATGTGAGACTTTAATGCCAGAACTCATAGCTTCAGTGATTTTTGGGTTAAAAAATAAATTTCTTCTGAAACAACTCAATTTGGTGCAGATTACGCTGTTTTTTAATGATACTGAGAATTCTTGATGTGTAAAATTTGCACAAGAAACAAACAACATCAGATCAGGAAATTAATACCACTTGCGAAAAACTGATAGGAATATGCAGAAATAATGATAGTATTATTTAAATGGAATATGTGGTTACAATACGAGTGCTTGTTCTATAACTTTGCAAAATACATCTCATACAACTATTCTGTTGTTTCTAACAGCACTCTGTAATATGGTAATAAGTTTTGCACACATGAAGTTGACCCACTTTTTACTTTAGGCCCTTGCTAATTAATAGTTCTAGATTTTACAACAAAACTAAACACATTTTACCTTTTGACAATAATACATGATCACAGATATTTAGATTCTAAGAAGATAGAAGCTACAATTTTATTAAAAGTATTGGTTCCAGTAAACTAAAGGAGATGCTAAAAAAGAATCAGGATGAACAGATTAGTAGTGTGGTAAAGAATCCATATATCAGAATGACATCAAGCATTTTTTCATCAATTTCATCATTAGTTAATAACACTGCTTCAAAATGTTGTGTACTAGATAATAGTAATCCAATTTGTAATACAAATACCAAATGATGGCTTGGAACTAAGGGCCAAAAGGTCTGCAGAAAATATCAACATCCTCAAAATATACATGGGAATAACGAAACACAAACAGGACAAATTTTATCCATCTTGCTTTGAGTTACACATTTCAATCAGTTTCTTATGTTTAATGTCATTCAATTTTTGCACATAGATAGCATGTACTTCATTTGATAATACATCTGCATGATATGAAAGTTAGTCTTGTTATTCTTTTGTTGCCATAGTGGTTCTGCCAACTAGAGATCTACACACACTTATGTTGTATGGGGATTCTTTGATGTTCCCTATGTGCATTAATCTGTTGATTGTTTCTGAATTTAATATGATCCTCCTCCTCTGTGTATGAATATTATTCTGTGCTGAGAATTCCCTTTTATTGCCTGCTCTGAAATGCATATGCATTACTAGCTTGAACAAGTTATTGTTCTTTATGGTTGTGCAAATTTCAACATCTCACAGGTATTACCCCATGGGTATTCTCTCTTTGATATCTCTGTTTCAAAAAGAAATGTTTTTACTAAAATGAACTCTGCCAAAGATTAACTTCCTTGAATCAGTGCTTTGCTGCCTCTTATGCAAAATTTTTTTCTCTTCCATAATGCTGTATTAGGGTTTTAAGTCCAACATTCCCATAGTCTGCTTGTTCAGACATGGTTATCTTGAATAAATATAACTGGCATCTTGTCCATCCAACACATACATCGGACTTGCACTCGGCATCAATTTGGGCTCAAAATCACACACTGGTATTTGCAGTGACATTTTCACAGTGTCCAACAGACTGATATACATGAAATTCATTGTCACCATAGCTATCACCAGCCAATATTTGCCGACTGAAAACGTCTAACGACAAACCCTGTTGTGATTCAGCCATTTTGGTTTCCTGTGTGGCCCTTATTTGAAACACGCATTTGTAAAACTTCCATGATGAGAGTAAGGTTAAAACTACCATAAAATGCTTGTTCTAGGGCCCAATGAACGAATCAGATTTAGTTTAACAGCCATTCATGTCAAACTGAAGTATCCAGCTATTTTAATGTTTGCCTTCCTGAATCTGGATGTTGCATCAAACGCTGTGATACTGCTACTGGCAGCATGAATTACATCGCGAAATGCACTTTTAAAGTTAAAAGTTGAATAAAAATTGCATACTGCGCAAAGCATGTTTTATATCTGCGACGTTGACATAATTTGCTGAACGCGTATCACTGTTTTAAAATTCGTACAAATTAGGTGCACTTGCATATACTGGAATCATTTTCTGACCCAATGTTTTATTCACGTTAGACTGCTAAGAGGGGGTTAGATGCGATTTTAAATATATATTCTTTTTTTTTTTCTGACAACCCTTCCAGCGATTTCTCATTTTGTTAACACAACCCAGAACAGAAGTGATTTTCCTGATCAACCTTCCACTGTCAGAATAAAAATAGTTCAAAACACAAGCTCCTACAGAAGTTTTTTTTAAGTGCCGTCCCCGGAGTGGATGTATGTTTTACTGGAACATCACTGAGGTGATCTTGCATGGGACTGACTGAGATTGTTACCTTTCTAGTGACTTTCTGGTCTAGTTTTGATTAAATTTTGGGAACAGACTTAAATTATCTTGATCTTAGATGGGTACAGTTGTGAGTGAGAGTCAGGTATATTAATGAGGTAATCTTGTGTTTGTCAACACTTTTGCAATTGTTTCTGATCAGATTTTTATCAGACTTGGGAAAGAGGCTTATATTATCAAGATGTACACTCTGTTTTATTATGAATAGAAACTTCTGATACTAATGAGTTGATCTTGCATCAGACTGGATGAGTTTCTACCACTTCCAACTTATTTCTGACCTGATTTTGGCATACTTAAGCTAAGTAGGCTGATATCAAGAGGTTGATGAGTCTTATTATGAGCAAGACCTTTGCATATTTATGAGATGATTTTTTAACATTTGCATCCCGCAAGCAATGCATGTTGAAGATGGAAAGGAAAATAAACCTCTAAAAAAAGTGTTAATAATCAGCACAGAAGAATAAAAAAGGAATATTCAGATTCTTGTGAATAAAAAAGGAAGGGACACAATTACGTTTATTGGACATAATTGTCAATTTGAGTATGTTTCATGGCGGGAGATATGATGGCTGTAGTCATGTGAAATGGGAAAAAATTCTAAGAATTACATGAAGTTGAGAGATAGCAGCAATCCATTGAGCTGCATAGGGTTTGGAACTGAAGTTTGTGCAGCTGCACTAGTGGGAAATATGTCTGCATGTACTTTACAAACTTTCACTTGAACATGATGTTTTGAATATCAAACTTTAAATACGTTTTCCAGCTTTACAATAGCAGTTTATGATAATTAGTTGCACATTACTGAAAACTGGTCAAACATACAGAAAAAAATCAACTGCCTTATTGAGGTGGTCTTGTTAGGGTTGGCAGGTCTGGGATATTGACCAGTTTCAGGCCCTTCCATTTGGTCTGAACATCATCCATTGTGACTTCACAAAGATCATAAACTGCATCATCGCCCTGTTTTGGTTGACTTCATCCACAGTGAGGACAGCATATTTGGATTACATTCTCGAGAAACATTGATAAGTTTTATTCTGGTCAATGGCAGGAATGATCTCCTATCCCTTTCGAGTCATCTAGGTATGGAGTTTATCACAGTCTCTATCTTGTATGATTCCCCCCGATGTTCACATGGTATGGTCATAGTCATACTCATAGAGTGAATGATCTCCTATAGGAAGTGGATTATAGTGAGAGAGTTTTTGCATCTACTTGTGTTATTTCATGCAGCAGTGGATCTTAATCCACTGGGCCATCTTTCATGCACCACTTACAGATGACCTTGCTTGCTCAGTGGCACCCCTTTTCTAGTCCACTTGATCCAAGGGTTAGGATGAAGTATCATTCCAGCACCAGTGGCGCAGCCATGGTTGGAACATGACAGGAATTTCTTTGGAAAAACCATAACCAGAAGTTATAGTATATATGGATGCTATAATGGGGGGGGGGGGGATAGGAAGTACCAAATCACCCAACCTGTGTGTTCTGGTTTGGCAATTTCTGCATGGGTGTTCCAAACTCTATCAATTTACAGATTCTGAGAGACTTAATGTGCTGGCCAAATTTTGGTCAAGAAAGGGTCAAATCATTAACACTGAATGTTTGATCTTTCATTGGAAGTGTCCAGTGTTCAAACTTTTTGCAACAAGGAGTCACAAACACTGCCTAACCACCCATGGTCTTGGTACTAAAAATAAGACAGAAGTTGAGGGGTCAGAACTGCACAGTGATTCTGATAATTGCTCTCAGATGGATCAAGTCCTGGGTCAAACAGCTACTCAGTTTGGCAGTAGATAGGCCAAATCTGAAACAGCTATGGTCACAGGTAGTCTATCCCAGTTCAGACTGACTTTTCATTCATGCCAGGCTCTTAACAATGGAGTCTTGTGATGCAAAGAATTTAAACCTTTGATCGTGGAAATAATCTTGAGAGCAAGAAAGCCATCCACTTTGAAGGCTTATTTGGGAAAGTGGCATGTATTCAGAGACTGTTGCAAAGTCAGCTACATTGCTGCTTTGAGTGCCTCAGTTCTTCACCTGGCTGACTTCTTTGGCTGTACAAGGAGAAATTGTTGCCCTGATTGCCATCAAAGACTTCTGCTTCATTATATCCGACACTTTCACGCATCTTGGCAGAGGGGATATCAGTCATGATAAAGATCTATCTGACCTACTTGCCAATTTTGACTTGAGCAAAATCCCACACCCTCTTTCCAAAATGGAATCATTGGTGTGTTTTGACATGGCTCAGTTCAGATAAGTTCACACCTTTAACAGGAATAGTACTGAAGCTACAAAACAGGTTACATGATAGCTTTTGCTGTAGCTTTGTCATGCAGGGTGAGAGAGTTGCATGCCCTTTCATTGGTCCAGAACTATCTCCAGTTCAGAACAGATGTTTCCATGATCCTAACGATACAACCAGGCTTTGTAGCCAAGAATAGGCTGCTTTATGTAGGCAATTACCGAGTCATCATAAGCTCTTTCTCTTCGATGTATTGAGAAAAGTTACCATGCAAGATCATGTGCACACCCTCAAGCAGTACATAAAGCGCACAGAGAAAAGTTGTGGAGCAAGAAAACGACTCTCCTGATGAACAAATCAAAAAAGAATATCACCCTTCTAACCCTATAATAGAAACTGTTGGCAGGCATGCACAAACGTGTCTGGTATTTATCTCGGGGGATTTTGTTTTGCAGAGACAAGATTTGAATCAGGTGTGTTCATTGACAGCTCTCCAGATAATCACCAAACCCAGTTGATGCCTGCGCAGCCTCCTTATGAGCATAGTATAATGTTTTCACCAGATTCGCCCATAAAAACTTTGTCTACAAGAATAGTTCAATACTCTTCTTCTTAGCCAGACATAATTGTCATGGATCATGTAATCACTGGCTGTGCTGCTTTCAAGCTGAGAGAAGGCATATAGGGAATCCAGCCTGCCTTCCCTAAAATGATGCCTGTTGTTTAGGTTGGACTCTCAGCATTTCAGTCTCCTGTTTTATTGTGTTCGGGGAACATATTGAATTTTTGGTTTGGTTAGGTGCTTGACAGCATAGCAACACAAGCAGATTATTTAGTGCCGAGGCAATTGGAGTAAATTGCCTTGCCCAAGGATACAACACAGTAGCTGACCCAGGTTGGTCCGATTGTAAGATTTGATCCTGCACTCTTTCAATCACAATTCCAGCATGCTGACCACTGAACCACTGCGACTTGAACATATTTGAAAGAGAAAGCAAATGTTTGTCCGAGAATATTGACTGATCACATTACTTTAGAACCCTCCCAAACTCCTCACATTGCAGACATCCTCCTATATCGCTCAGCTTAAAACTAGTGACACAGCAGCAAGGGCTATCTCAGGTAAATATAATATCCTGAAAAATTTGCTTTTGGTGACCCAGGGAGTAAAACAACCTTCAATCCAAGAACACTATTTTTCAATACTACATGATACTGGTTAGTGAAATGGTAAACTGTTTAGCTCTGTAAGGAGAGTGAATGATATCAGGCCCTCTTAGGCTCCTGTTTGTTTTTGTGTGATTGGGTTAAAACAAAAGATTATCTTGTATCCTTTCCAAGTGAGTTTAAGTGAATATCCTGCTTCAGTTACCAAGATGTTGTACATGTCACCGGTTGAGACTTGATAATAGTGTATATGCTTTGTTTGTATTTACAAAGTGGAAGAATGTCCCTTGAGAATTGATAAAATATAAAATTATTAAAAGGGTTGAATATATTACATGGCACAGGTTGCTTGTAGTGAGCAGTCTTTTCAGAAGCCTGTGTGTTTCCAACTTTTCAATCTTTTTCCAACTCTTTTGTCAGGCTCCCTATTTTTCCCTACTTCTAAAATGGCCCTACTATCCCTGCTTTTTCTCAATTTTATGTTGAAAATCAATTACACACTGCATGAATGGTCATAGTGAAGCAAATTCAGATACGGTTTCCATGATGTTAAGCTAGGTGTTTAAGAAGATACAGGCAACCTAAAACAAAAGAGACATTTAGTACTTGAGTAAGATCATGCATTTGTTAGATTTTTGAAGGCAAGTCAGGTAAAGGTTTGATTTTTTTCCAGTAATAAATGTGAACTTTTTAAAATCAAATATTCTTATTTTCTCCTACTTTTCTCCTACGGTCTTTTACAGAAGGTTGCTGGATAAAATGAGTCAGCAGCAGCAGCTTTATTTAACGAGTTTCACATTGGATGAATAATAGTTTGAGATACTATTGATGAATATGATTGCAAACACTTTGTATTAACTCGATAGTGTTATCATATGATGTTTGTTTTAATGTCACATTATGGCATATATTGTATGATGTGAGCTTAGTAAGTTAGAATTGTTTATTTTCCAGACTACTGCCACTATTAGACCCCCATCTGTACCCAGAGTTCCCAGCCCGCAAGAACTGATTGCCCACACCCAGGCCATTCTGCAAAATGCCTTAATCAAAAGACAGCTGGAGGATCAGAAGGAGAGATTCTACAAGAGACAACAAGAGAGGTAAAGGAAAGGTCATACTATTACACTGATGTGTAAACTGTAGGCTGTGATTGCAGTATGAAACTCTTTCCCTGCTGTATATGAGAAGAAAGTATATGGACATTTTCTACAGAATTAGATAGATTCTTTCTGTTGGTGCCCAGTGGAAATTGAGATCCTTCACACATTTCGACCTTAGTATGTTCAAACAGAAGCATACATTAGTTAAAGTCTTGATTTGAAAATAAATGCAGCAAAAATAATATGATTGTTCAAGAAAAGTATGCATTTTGTTAAAATGTTCAATATTTCATTTTAAATATATCTGATTTTATTTTGTCAGTACATATTGGATTTATTCTCTGGGTTATTGTTTTTTTTTGAGTTCTACTGGTCATAGACTTCACAAGCTTATGTGATGGCCTGTTGTCTGTCTTCATCATCTGTCTGTTAGCACAAGGGTGTTATTGCTAATCCGAAACTACTTGAAGGATTGCCATGAAATTTTACACACACAAATCATCCCTAGGTCTAGATGGTCCTAAATAAAAATGGTACTACTCAGGAATCCAGTATGGACACCACTGTAACTATCTTGAAAATCTAGTAGTTGCTACACCTCCTGATTGAAAAGCTATCAAACGGGAGTTTTCACCAGAAAATTTGTTACGATGTTGGTCCTAAATGAAACTTTTCCTCTTCTGACAACCAATATGGCTGCCTTAGTAGCTATCATGAAAATCTTGTCACTACTTATCTTGAATACTTGGTGATATCAGCATCGGGCTTTCACCAAAAACTTATTATTGTCTTGTTAGAAGAAGGTTCCAATTGAGCTTCCAATATGGTGCCATGATTATCATCTTGAAAATCTTGTTATTACCACTCCTTAATTGATGGTCATATAAACATGGGGTTGGGGGTGGGGGTGGGTGTCAAAAGACTTCTAATAATGTTTGGTTGGCTCTAAATGAAAATAGTGCCAATCTGAAGTCTGGTATAGTCAGCTTAGTGGTCAGTTTGAAAATAAGAATACCAGAGATGGTCTTTACACTCAGCAGTTAAAAACAAGAAATGACCTTATTAATTCCTGACAATTATTTTCAGTAGAGCATCAGACCCTTTGAGGGACACTTGCTTTTCAAACTCTTTGAGATTTTGTAATAGATCTTTTGTTGCAATAAACCATTTACTACTTCAGAGGAAAGTCTCCCAACCCACAAGGAGCTACAGTGAAGACCATGGCTGAAACCCCTATAACATGTTCATCTTCTCAAACAAAGGTAGGGTGGCCAAATTTATCAATCACAATTTCATTCCTTTCACAATTTTAACACTTTTTACCCTTTTTTTGTTGTACATCATGTTTACATTTATTTTGAAAAGATTATCGTGTAGTACTTCATGTTTTCATTTTTTTGGGAAGGGTTTATCTTGAAGTTGTTTGTGCAATTTTACCATTTTGAACTTTTAATTGAAACCATGTAGCTATTATTGAGCTGACGTGCTGTTAAATGTTAATGCATACATACATTTTAGACAGTAAAATACAATTCACTTCTTCCATTCATGCAGATTTCTTTTTTAATGAGTCAGTTTTTGTGTTTGATTCCAGTTTGCAATACTTTTGTTGACAAGTGTGAACATCATGGAAAATCTTCATCGGCTCTAAAGGATAAGACTTGTACAGTTACAAGCAAGAAGATTTGCCATAACTTTTCTTATTGGTGTTGAGTGGGGTTTTGTTGAGCAATATTTTGCTTCAGAATTAATATATTCCAACTTTTCTTTTCTTGCAAGATTGAGCATTGCAAAGAAAACTTTCCTAAGATCTTGCACCAACTTGAGAAAAGTTTAAAATTACAATTCATGCATAAAATTTTTTTTCCTCAGTATTGCTGTATTTGTCACAATTGCCTTACTCCCATATATGTTTCTTCTTCAAATACAATACCAAATCATAATACATTAGGAGAAAATCCACTACCTTGCAATCCAGCCTTTCTTTCAAGCAAAAACAAAGATATTAAACATGTCTTTTGATTGTTTTGGAAATAGATGAGCTCAAATATTGTCTTCCATATTTATCAATTATTTCTTCAGCATATGCCTAGTCAGCGTGCCTGGTCAAGAGGCCATGCAGATATCATCCATTTTGTGCTTTTTCTTAAGTTGAGTGATCATTTGGAGCTTTCTAATCAGAGAGAAGTACAGTCCATCAACGTTTTTACTCACTTTTGCTCTATCCTCTTTTTAGAAAGATATTTTGCAGTCTCAGTTTTCTATCATGTCATACAGTCAGATAGCTGTCATAATTCTCACTTTCATTAATCAATAGTACTTACAATACATGTCAGTACTTACTGCAGTTTATGTCAGGTAAATCATGGTTCTTGCAGCCTTGAAAAATTCTTGAATTAGAATTGTTACCTTGAAAACTCCAAGATTTGTGATGTCTATTTGAGGCTATGGGTGCATTCAGCGGCACTTTATGCCAACCAACCCTTGTTTAACAATGGATAAAGATTTCTTTTTTGAAGAAAAAGAATGCTCAGTTTCCACCATTAAGGGCTATGGAAGAGCCCACTGTAACATCCTTAAATTCTCAGTTTGATCCACCGTAGAGCTGGAACCTCACCTCTTGGAACTTTTCAGGTATTTTGAGATGCAGAAACCAGTCTCCCACTCGTTAATGCCAAGTTGGAATCTTCTGTATTCATTAGTCATTATCTTAACTTCATCTGAACCTGTGAGTGAGGCTTCTTTTGAGAATCTTATCTTCAAGACAGTCCTATTTTTTATTTAGCGTCAGCTAGGAAGAGTGAAATTAATTCATTATGAGCAGGTTTGGATTGTCTGTGTTCAGTGGCAACTTTAAATTAGTCTCATTTCTTTGGCAGCCTGACTTTTTAGCGAAGAATTGGCTACTTTTGATAGTTTCTGAACAATTCAAATCCCATGAAAGTGCCTTTTGGTGTCTTGCTCCACTTTTTCTTGGGTTTTTCCATCATTTGACACAGCATCTGAGTGAGGACGTATGCATTAGGCCCAGTTGTGTCAGCCCAGCAAGTTGTCAGCAAATAATCTTCCAGTCTATAGTAGCATCCTGTTGGAAACATATGGTAAGTTCTCTTTGGCATCTGTTATGGCATCTCCCTCCAGGCTGGAAAAGACAGCAGTGTAATTAATGGTAGTACATTACTGTTATTAAAATGTACATTTTAGGGATAAAGCTAAGTTCAATTCTGTAATACTTACCTGCTAATATTACTGAATTCCCGTCTCTCCCAGCTTTGATTTCCTTTATCCTTGGTACTAGTCAAAGATGGATGATATTCCAAATGGCAGAACTGGTGAAGACATCAGACTGGGACTGTTTAACTATCTTGCAGACCTCCAATTACTAATTGGAGGAGGGAATTTCTTACTTGGACTGGGGACCAGCACTAGGAAAAAAGGAACATCATAATAGCAGGTAAGTATTGCATGATTAAAATTAGTTTCACCCCCGCCCCCACCCCATACTGGACGAACACACACAAACACACACACACAATTTTGTTGCTTGGAATTGTTCATTTTTAATCAGCTGTTCTTTATTTCCAAGGCAACTTCAGGACCCTGTTAGGGTATAGAAATGGTGCCTTAAACATATTGAGCCAATCAGGAGAGGGAGATTTCACTTGTTCTTTTCACTCCAAGAAGGAAAGGACAGTATCTACAGCTCATGAGTTTATGGCACTTGCCACCAGCGTGTAATTCAAACAAAAATGTTCTCCACCAGATATAATTCAAGCCGTGGCATGGAGGTCAGGTACGACACTCCAGCTTTTGTCTGAGAGACCTTTCATCCTAAAGTGCTACATTTGACCTGGTGAAACTGATATCAGCAGTGCAACAGGCTACCTTCTCAGGTCATACAACAGATTTGTTATGATGGAGGTTATTTTACTTAACTGGATTTGCAGGAGTGAATATTTTATTATTGAGACCTTGGCTTTTCATTAATCTGTGTCTGCCGTTGTCCAAATCTCGCAAGAGTTACTGAATAAGTTAGGAGATGAGATGGGGCCAGCTTGAGGGTAGAAAGTTATAACTCTCTCAAACGGCTTCCTATTCTCCTAACATATTATGGTCAGGTAATGTATTTGAAGAAGATGCAGGTTTTTGGAGTAAAATGTTTTTAAAAAATACTTAACCTTACCCCAAGCCCTCTCAGCAGTTATATCTCTGGAAGAGTGTACACTGTTCCAGCAGTTACATCCCAGGAAGAGTATGCAGTAGTTGCATCTGTGGAAGAGTATACACTTGTGCTCCAGCAGTTACATTTGTGGAAGAGTATACAGCATTTACATCCGTGGAAGAGTATACACTTCTGCTACAGCAGTTATATTTGTGGAAGAGTATACATGTCTGTTCCAGTAGTTACATTCCAGGAAGAGTATACAGCAGTTACATCCATGGAAGAGTTTACACTTCTGCTCATGCAATTACATCCCTTGAAGAGTATACCGCATTTACATCCCTGGAAGAGTATGCAGTAGTTACATCCCTGGAAGAGTATACAGCAGTTACATCCCTTGAAGAGTATACCGCAGTTACATCCCTGGAAGAGTATGCATTAGTTACATCCCTGGAAGAGTATACAGCAGTTACATCCCTGGAAGAGTATGCAGCAGTTACATCCCTGGAAGAGTATACACTTCTCCTCCAGCATTTACATCCCTGGAAGAGTATACTGCAGTTACATCCCTGGAGAAGTATATTCTTTTCCTCCAGCAGTGACTAATGAATGTTGGAATTTGACACCATTGCCACTATCCATGTTATTGCGAAAGACCTGGTTAATTTCCTTTTTCTCATTTGGTAGGGCTGGATATGTGAAGTAGTGCATTTTCTCCTAATAATGTTTTATGAGTGGACAAGTGTTGTTGAAGTAACATTTTATTCCAAAAATTGGTTTTCACTAATGGCAATCAACTCCTTTTTGTATGATTAATACTTGCAAAACATGAACAGCCTATAATGATCTTAATGCATGTATACTTTTTATATTTTCTTTTTCAGACATCTGTACCTGCAGCATTTACCCCTACATCAGTTATCAGAAAAATGCACTCTGAAAAAGCCAGTGAAAAGGAAAAACAGAAACAGGAAAAACAAGATGGCATCTCTGATGAGAAAAGTCAGTTCCATTTTAAAGACAGTTGCCCCCCTCTTATACCGTCACCTCCTCTGCATGGCCAATTTTCTTAGCACCAAGGAGTTTGTGTACAAAAGTACCCCTCATGGGTGGCCACACCTTTCATGCTGCATGCAGGCAGCATTTTAGGCCAAAAATGTCAAATTTATCCCTCACAAGTGGTCACATTTTATGTGTCAAAAACCAATATTTAATTCATGTGGTAAGTTAAGTAATCCAGTTACTTCCACTGATGTCAATTTCCTGACCTCAGGTTTTCATTATTGAGAGAAGTGCTGGCTGAAGGACATTAGGGCTGTTCCAGTAAAACATACATGGGACCCAGGGAAGGCACTTTTAATGTGGGGTACTCACCAATAAATGCAATTTAGAATTTTCTTCTAATTTTAATATGAACTGTGTGAAATCAAAGTTCCCTGGCACATATTTTAAAAAAAACTGCATTCCCTGTGTACCATGTATGTTTAAATGTAACAACCCTTGTAACATGTTCCGCTAAGGTTAATATTACATCATTATCTACAAATGCAGAAGGTGTTTTTGATGATTACAGCCAGAGGTAACTGTCAGGATCATCCCATGGTCAACATAGGCTAAGTGTAGCTTTTGTGAATTCACACAAAAAGAGAGAAATGAACCTTGAATACAACAGGCTACCAGGCAAAGACTGAAAAATGGTGTGACAGTACATATGTCACTTATTTTATGGACAAGACAAATCAATTTTACAAAAGTTTGGTCTACGTGATTAAATTACATTACATTTAACAGCATTGGAATTAATCATCACAAAACTTGAATGGAAATGGAAAATTCACGTGAATGGAAAAATTCTTAGCTTAGAAGAAAAAGTAAAAGTTGTTCAACTTGACAACATTGGGGGAAAGTTCAAGAGTTCTTGCTGAAAAGTTTGATTTTGAAAAGAGCCAAGTAAACAAGATTATCACAGATGAGAATAGTCTGCAGCAGTGTGAAAAATGGAAAGAGAAAGATTCTAAATGTCAGCTGATGTTTGTACCAAGATTTTAATGATGTTTTTGAATGTTTTGCAATGTGTATGCAAATCAATACCCCATACACTTTTCATGCTTAAGGATCAAGAACTATTAATGTATGTTCACTTGAAATAAGTCTTAATACAAGAACCTTTTAATAATTAATGTTACTTTTAAATGAAGATAGTAAATGCTTTGATGTTACTTGTAGCTTTCTTACTACATACACTTACATAACTTATAAAAACATAGTTCCCGTTCTGGAAAGACAGCTGCTGTTATTAGGCCACTTTCCCGGTGTAGAAAGGGTGGCCTTATAAGAGGGGGACCACTGTAATTGTAGAGAAGATTTATGTATAGTACAGCTTGTGTCAACCAGCCATGGACAGGGATTTGTGCTAATTTCTAAAACTTACCAAACATTGTGCCAAATGCATGAAAATTGCACACGTTTGCAAACTCATTCAGTTAATCATTAAATCCCCCTGTACATAAAAAATTCCCCTTATTGCAAATGATGGTGGGAATTCTCCATTTCTATCCCCACACCCAGTATTTTTAGTTCCTTTTCCAAGCTGCAACTATTTAACCTGACATATTTTTATGAAACTTTACCCAGGTCCACACATGATTATACAATAGTCAGGTCTTTTCTCAATGGCCAAGGTCATTAGCCAGGAAAAGGTCATGAGACAGTGTATCATGTGTGTGTTGGGGAGGGGGGAACTGTAAAATCAGAACTATTCAGGACAGATTTTATAGTTCTTTTGGGATACAGATAACCACAAAGCAAAATCCACCATGAAAAATAGTAGACTGAATATTAAGGTAAATAGTTTGACCCCTCAGAGTGTAATGCCCATGACCATGAAATCGTCTGTTTACTAACAAACCATGAAATTTTAAATTCGCAAATATTTGTGATTTTCCAGTATCAAAGTTTATGAGGAGAGTTATCTGCATAATATGCCAATAATGATAAAATTGCCTTTCTAAAAATATTTATTCTGTCATCTATGTAGATTCAGCATCCAATCAGAAGCCCCCACCAGTGATGCAGTTAGTGAATATGGATTTCATGGACAAGGTCAGAGACAGTAAAGAACAAAGTAGTAATGCAGAGAAGGCACAGCAAACACCATATCATAAGAGTGTGCCTGTGTCAGCACCAGAAAAATCTAACCCATCTATCCAACAGGGGACTGCCACATGGTCCACTCAGCAGGGTGGAGTCAGTCAGATGTTTACATCTGCCTCATGGACTTTGACAAGTCCGTCTGTACTTGCATCATTATCATCCCAGGTGTCAAAACATAATATTCTATCCACCGGAAATCAACCTGTTTCTGTCAGTCAGATGATGCAGATGCCCCCTCCTCCATTACCTGTTGGTACTCTTGGCAGTCAAAATATGCCTGGCAGTCAAGAGCAGGTCAGTAGTTCTGTTGTATCTTTGATGCATGTCTGTCTGTATGTCTGTCTGTCCTAATGGTTTGTCCAGCAGCTCAGTAGAAATTTTTCTCAACTAGTAAAATTGTATGTAATTAAAAGTTAATATAATACTGTGAATTAATTTATTTTGTGGGTATCAAATTTCATGGTTTTGGGAGCAATGGTTATATGAACCACTAAAATTTGTAACCCACAAAAAAAGTGAATTCACAGTCCGAAAGCAAATTCTGCAACAATGGAAATGTCCACAGAGGAAAGACCAAGAATGATATTTTAATTTAGTAGGTGGGACTGCAGACATATGCTTAGATTTCTATTGTCTCTACACAAGTAACAATTGTCATAGTTCAGTATATTTTATTGTTGGCAAAACTTTTTTTGCAAAATATGAATTTTTCAGCTTTGTAAAGTATCAGGAGATATTAATCAGAAAACTAATTATTTTATATGGATCCTAGATGTTATTTCACCAGATTCTACTTGCCTTTCCAAAGATGCATCACTGCATGTTGGAACGTAAATCTTTTTTGTAAAGAGAATTTTCCTGATACTACATTTAACTGTGAAATGTGGAGTTTCACCTGTCAGTAAATGAATAGTAGCTTGGTCTGACTCGTGTTTGGCATTTTTCAAGATGCAGCATGCATAGGTATTTGTAGGAATGAATGGGTGGACAGAAGACTAAGAATTATTGTTCCAACTTGCTCTGAAAAATGGCATCACTCCATCATCAGAAAAAATCCTGATACTTGCTACATTCTTGCTGAGTGAGTGTCAGGTCAGTTTGATTCTGCATGTTCATTCTGACAGATGTAATGGGATGAGTTTGAAACAAAAAAAGTTTGAAAGGTGAATTGCACTGTTTGTTTTTCTTTGATTTCTTGTCATTGTCAGCTTTTTAAAACATTTATATATTTACTATGGCAAAGATTTATTTAAATTTACAATTGTCAAGATGGCATGAGAGGCAAGTAGACAACCCTATTTCCAGTTTCCAATGTAAGAAGAGCCCAAATAGAAACAGCATGGCCACCGACTGTATGGCTGATATGCAGATCAAGGTCTACAGCATCAAATACATTTGTAACAAAAATTATTAACCTGGATTTACATGTGTTTAAAGTATGTGCTTTCAATATGGCACCAAAAGAGTCAGGTGCTGATTTCAGTGATGAGTCTTTCAAACTCGGGTCTGTAAAGGGATTGAAATTCTGTTCAAAAAACAATGTTGTTGCCTTTTTTTTTTTTGTTACGACTAGGATAAGCTCTCCAGAGATTATTTTTCTTAAAATCTTACTTTCATTATCAACCAATCCTGGGCAATCAAACCCGTATATACATTTCATCTTCACCCATTTCTAGACTGGTTCCCATATTTCCATAGCATTAGTACCATGAGTCCTTCAGCCGCCAAGACATTAACAAGAGACGTTGTATGCTGTCACTATTGAATTGGGCTTCTACCTGGAATATATGCTTGTAGCGAAGCGTCAGCAGCCTGTACGGATGAGTGGCGACCTCTTTAATGTAAAAGTCTGGATACCAATAAATATAGAATACTTTTAGTTTTGGAATTGCAGTTTTAAAAAGAGTCACTAAGTTCTCTATTCACCAGCAGCCAGATGATGCTTCTGGCCGTCTTTATAGTAGGTATTTTTAAAATTTAAAAAAAAAAGTATTTTTTAACTAAAAACATACTAAATATTGTTCTGTGTTTCTATCTGTCTTACAGTTGACACGGCACAATACAATACACAAGCTTGATTTTAAAACTTTATTTTTGAAATGGCATGAACCTATTGGATCTTGCTGATGCATCATATTGCACAGGTTAGTTGTTACCAAGGTAAGGGTTACTGGAAAAATCTGATGGAAATTTGACATCTGACAGATACCACACCGATGCCACACTTTTCAACCATGAAAATGATTATCTTTGAGAGATGAAGATGTTTGTACAGACTCGTTCTTAGAATGAAAATGTTTTTTCTGGTTTTATTGGTAAAATAATGAAAGGGAGAATAGTTTCATCATGAGGTGTGAAACTTTTTACTCAGATCTTGCTTTTCAAACTGCAGATGTAGTTGAAACCTAGTTACTGGGTTAATGGAACACTAATAAGAATGGATAGCTGGATTGGTTGTTGCATGGATGAATAGATGAAAAGATAATGATAATGTGACAAAAGATTATATCTATATATCCAGTGGGACCCCGCTATAACACGGTAGTTGGGAGCCATAGAACCCGACCGTGTTATGAACCGAACCGTGTTATAAGCAACCATGTACAGTACCAACAAATTTGCAGGGTTAGCGGGGTGGGTGGGGGTGGTAATGAAAACGGGTGCAGAAACGTGTGCTTCATTGGCATAATTACCATTTTAAATCAATGTATATTAAATGAGAAAATACCTGCAGTGATAACAGAGATTGCATATATAATATATTTCTTTATTCAGAGAACCACGCATTGGTACATACACGTGTATAGTTTATATATACATATCTAATCTATAGCATGAATAGAGTATCAACACCGTGTACTCACCCGTGAATCGAATCACATACATTGAATCCACAATACAAGTATTTCCATCGAAAATATCCGCACACAGATTTAAAATATTCAATAACTTTGTCGCAGATGATTATGTGACTGAATTCAATGGAAAAATAAAAAGGAAATATTACGTACCGAATGATGGAACAGTACGTCCGAAGGTTAAAAACGGTGTTTGTATAAATTTCATACTGCTAAATTTTCTCATCCGTGAATTGTAATTCTTTATTATTGTTTGAAAAACTCAGTGATTTTCAGCTACTGTCACGTTTGCTCTTCGCAAAGTCAATCATATTTCTTAACTGAAGAATTCGAACAGTCAATATCTTGCGTCTCCATCCGTCTCAAAGCACACTCTAAATTTTTGACTGCTTCTGTTGCTGATGGTGGATTATCCTCTTGTGTGGTGTCCTCAGTGTCATCAGAAGCATCACCATTGTCATCATCACCATTGGTGTTGTTGAACATAATATTTTGAACAATTTCTGCATCCGAAACGTGATCTGCAACTGGGCAGTCATTATCAAAATTGAGCCATTCATTAACACGGTCGCATGACTGCATCTTTCCTTTAAGAGTAAAAGCTTTACGTTTCCGCTTCCCGTTTTCCATTCAAAATGTCCACTAACTAACACTTTTACACCTATTAGTTTAAAAGACTACAGCAAGAATAATTGTCAGTCAACAATGGGGGTATATTTGTAGGAAGTGGACAACATTATTCACTGGTCAACTGATTGCATAAAACAACACCGCCAAGCCATGCGCACATGTTGGCGGCTTTTGTTTCTTTGATTTATAAATCATTGCCCCATAATTTGAACAAGTTTAGCTCGGCAATTGACATTGATCATGAGCAATGTATTTAAATTAATTGATCTATAAATTCAGGTGAGAATCTTTTATCAACCGCTGCATTGTTTGTTGCTTAGTTGTGTAGTCAGTTTAGAGAACATATGTCGGATATTGTTTGAGCAGCAACTGTATACGTAATGCATTGAAGACAAACACAAAGTAGACTTGATGGCTTCATTGCTCATGGATCAGTAATAATAAGATTAACACTTATGAGCTGTCATTTTTCAACAATAAACAAAGATCAAAGTTCTCAAAAGGCCCAGCCATTGGTTCAGAAACTCGTATTTCCGATGTTTATTTTGGCACAAAACTGTAAGAAATTGGTTAAATTAAAAAAATTTAGGAACCACGCCACGATTGTTTTATATTTGAATCCATACGCGATTACCTCCCCAAAGAAGAAATGTTTTCCATGTATGAGAATAATACATGTATCTGATAATTCAGGAACCACGCCACAATCGTCTTATATTCGAATTTATATGCAATCTCTTCTCCAAAATGATAATAAAACTTTTTACATATTTTATTTTTCGTACTTACCAGAATTTTTTTTTTTTTACAAGGTAATAAGGTAGATGAAATTTTGGGAGCCATGCCACGACCGTGTTATATCTGAATTCGTGTTATAACAGAGCGTGCTATAGCGGGGTCCCACTGTGTATATATATATATATATATATATATATATATATATATATCTATATATCTATAGCTAATTATAAAAACTATCCAATTAATTGCATGATTTTGTTTTATATTACTGCAAATCAGGCTGATAAAAAGCAGCAACTTCTGAGGGCTCTAATGGGACAGGGGAACATGCAGACTGGTATTCCTATTCAAATGCAGACAATTGCTACATCTCTGCAGACTCCAGGCAGACCTATTGTCAAAGGTTAGTGTTTTAAAAAGGGGAATACATTTCCAGCTATTATTGTGTTGCTATTATTGCATTCCCATTTTCTGATGATAGTCCCCAGTGCAAGGACATACTTTCCTCCTTTGTTAGTAATTGGAGGTTGAGAATAAAAACCTGGTTCCAGGCTGATACAGTAGTCAGCTTCTAACAGAATATTATCCTTCTTCAGTGGGTACTACTTCACTTGGTTGCCTTGCTATCTTTGATATCATTTATGAATGACTAGGATAATTTAAGGTAGTTTAATTGAGTGGTCAGTTAAAGAGTTGACCTGACATGTGACTGTCATCGCTAGCTCTTTTACAGGTAGGATTTGCATGCCAGTTAGCTTTTTATTTATTCCATTCCCTTTATTGATTTGATGCAAAAGATATAATGTGACAAAACAAAGCAGGTCAGCTTTTAATTGGGTGTAACAATACAAGAAATATGTCTGCAAATCAGAGACCACAACACAGTTGGCAGCTAATTATGTTCTCACAAAAATACTCATGGATGTAGCTCTGATAGTAGATTTACATTTTTCACGTTTGAGTACAAGAGGGCATATTGCATTTATGAAGATTACACTGAAACTGAATTAAATATATGCTTATAACACTTCTTTCATTGCTATTTATTTCTTAAAGTATTGCCATTAGTTGGCATTAGTGACATTTTCACTGATCAAAATTGTATTAAAAATTGTTAGTTTATAGTGTACTGAGAATTTTTATTTTTGAATGTAACAGGTTATCAGATTTATTATAAGTTGAGAATTTCATGATGTTGATTCAGATTTGCAGACACTAACTGCCGTTTTTGATGATAAATTAAGCAATATAGTTTTGATCATGATTTTCTTCACATTGAACAAATAAGGGTCCATTTTTGTGTCATTTCTTGAGGAAAAAATGAGATCTATGCCTGCCACCATGTTATATTAAAGCAGTTTCATAAGTTATTTGGGTATGAGTTATTGAGGGAGTGGTGTACTTAGCACTAGTCCAAACAAATGGCGAAAGGTGGGTCAGATTTACTGACAGAATGTTATTGATGACTGTCTACCGCAGTGAAAAAATCATCATTATCATGAATCCCTTAACCTAAGAGGTTGCTGGGGCACCACAGTTGACTTTACAACCAATTCTCCATCTTTGCCTGTTCTCTACTGCCCTTTGGGAATCTCCAGATCCCATGCCTGTCCCCTCCTTAGTGTTGTCTTTCCACCTCTTTTTCCGTCTACCTCTTCTTCTGCACCCTCGCACTGTGCCTTGCATGATTGTTTTTGCCAGTCCAGATGATCTTGAGACATGACCGTACCACTTAAGTTTGTGGTTTTTTACAGTGGTCAAGAGGTCTTCATAGGATTCGATGGCTCATTGGATCCTGTTGTGGGCTTCTTCGTTTGTTACATGGTCAATGTATGAGATGCCCAAGATCTTGCAGTAGCATCTCATTTTGAAGGTTTGAATCCTTTGTAGATCTGATGTGAGCGTCCATGTTTCAAAAGCATGCAGAAAGATGGATATGACAATCGAGCGCATCAGTCTTATTTCGGGACCAAAAACAGTGTTGGTATCTTTCCATATTGGTCTCAACCTTGTTATTGCTGCTGTTGTCTGGGCAATCCTGCAAAGTAGTTCTGCTTTGGAGCCCTCATCTGTGATAATTGATCCCAAGTACTTGAAGCTTGTGACTCTTTCCAGCTTCTGTCCACTGACCTTTATTTCTGCACTGATGCCATTGGTGTTGTTTGTCATCAGTTTGGTTTCTTCAGTGCTAATATCCATACTGCATGCTGTGGAGGTTGTGTCGAAGGCGCTCTACCAAGTCAGCCAGTTCTTTTTCATCTCCTGCTAAACCATCAATATCATCTGCGAAGCGAAGGTTGGTGACTGTTCTTCCTCTGATGGTGACAGTGCCCTTGTGGTCATGCAAGGTATCCTCCATGATCCTTTCCAGGAAAATGTTGAAGAGTGTAGGTGACAGTATACATCCCTGTCTGACTCCAACTGTTGTTTGAAACCGATATCCTCTGCTGCCATTGATGAGAACAGCACTGGTGGCTTTGTCATAGAGGAGCTCAACAACCTGCACCAGGTTTGAGCTGATGTTGTACTTCCTCATAGTTGCCCATAAGGCTGCATGCCATATCCTGTCAAAGGCCTTTTTGAAATCTATAAAGATGTGATATAGATTCTGCAGATGCTGAAGGTATTTCTCACAAAGGAGTCTGAGATTGAAGATTTGTTCTGTGGTGCTTCTACCTGCTTGGAAGCCTGCCTGCTCTTCAGCAATAATTTTGCTTGAGGCTTTAGTCTGTTGAGAAATATCTTCAACGTGACTTTGCTCAGGTGACTGATCCGACTAATGGTTCTGTAGTTTTGGCATAGCTGTTGGTTTCCTTTCTTGAAGAGCACAATGACCAAGGATTGAGTCCATGTGGTGGGCCATTCTCCTGTCTGACATATCTTGTTGCAGATTGTTGTTAGGACTGTGACTATCTCTTCTCCTCCTGCTTGAATGAGCTCTGCTGGTATGTTGTCAATGCCAGCTGTCTTTCCATTCTTTAGTGACCTAACTGCAATTGCTACTTCTTCACGAAGAATGGGGTTGTCATCAATTTCTTCTGCCTGAGGGCAATTTAGTACTGCTGGATCTCCTTGGGTCTTATGATTGTACAATTCTGAGCGGTACTCTGTCCATTGCTTGAGGATCTCTTGATCTTCTGTGAGGCATTTTCCTGATTTGTCTTGTATGGTGGTAGTTTTCCCTTGTTTATGGGTTGTGAGATCTTTCACCAGTTGATATGCCATTTTGCTCTCATTTCTACTCAGACTGTCATCAATTTTGCAGCATTGTCTTTCTATCCAGGATTCCTTTGCCTTTATCATGCTTTTCCTGATCATGTTGTTTATCTCTCTCTCTTTTCTGGCTCCTTCATGATCTCTTTTTCCCTTTTTCAGTTCTCTTCTTTTGTCGCATAGTTCAAGGACATCTGTTGTGATCCAATATTTCTGTGTTCAATATTATTTGCCAATGATCTCGCCATCTGTGCTAGTCACAGCTATGTTGAATGTGGTTGTTAAGGACTCTAGGTCAATGTCTTGGCTGTCTAGGGTTATCAGAGGTGCAAATTTACCACCTATCATTGCTTGGAAGGCTTCTGCGACTTTTGGATGTTTCAATTTTTCTAGGTCAAATCTGATTCTTGGTTGGTTAGGCTTTTTGATCATTTTCAGGTGGAGGCAAAACGTTGTCATTAATAAATCATGGTAACTTCCAATATCTGCTCCTGGAAAACTTCATGTTCTGGCGATATTCAGTCCTGTGCAAAATCATTTTTTCACCAAGATGTAGTCAATCTGGTTGTGATGTTGTCCATCTGGACTGTGCCAGGTCTATCTTCTAGATGCTTTGTGAGGGCCAAATGTTGACTAGCACAAGATTGTTGTAGGCAGCAAACTCCAAGAGCCTGAGTCTTCTTTCATTTGTTTCTGCATTGCAGAAGGGTCCACAGGTTATTTGCCAGTTTGTCTGTGAATCAACTCCCACCTTTGCATTCCAGTCTCCTTGTACAAACAGAATGTCCTTCTTGACAATGACATCTTGCAGTTGGTTATAAAAATTCTCCAGTTCGTTGTCATTGTAGTTATTTGTGGGTGCGTAGGTCTGTATGATTGTGATGTTGAAGGGAGTCACCTCAACAGGCGGATGGCAATGAGCCTGCTTTAGACTGGGCAGCAACCATAATGCTGTTCACAATGACCTTGTGGACAAGAAATCCAGTGCCATGATTGCGTTTGTCCCTTTTCCACTGAAGTAGAGCTTATGCCCTTCATCTGTTGTTATTTCGCCAAAGTTTTTCCAGCGCACTTCGCAGAGACCAATTATGTTCCAGTTGTACTTCGCCAACTCATGTGTAAGTTCTTTCAACTTTCCCACAGCCCTCAGTGATCTAACGTTCCATGTACCGATGATGATGTCTGTCCCACGGATCTTGGTAGTAGGGGGCACCAGTAGCATACTTGTCACCTCCGTCCTGGTGTGCAGTGGAAGGTGCGGTCATTGTTGACCTGGGCTGCGACCAATCCGGTATGGAAGAATTGTTAATTGTCTTCATGTGGTATGTCAAGGGCAAGTCACAGTCTGGCGGAACCCATCCCTCTCCAGACTGGATGACCACAGCCGAAATTCGCTGATATAATGTGGCATGCCCTGGCCCTGAGCACATAGTCGTTGAGCTCATCTTGGAGCCATTCCACCCTGGCTGTTGACTTCATCGAGGAAGACTTCCGCCCAGCGATGCTGTGCTATCATCACACTATTTTACCCATAGTTGAGAGACTCGTGGGGACGGGAGCGTCTTATTCCATCCCATACAGATCCAATGGACCTGTACCACTGCCCTAAAAAAATACTGTTGGTAAATCACTCCAGTGAATGTTTAAAATTATTTCTATTGGAAAATCCAGTTGTTCACAGCCTAGCATAAAATATGCAAAGCTATATTCTTCAAACAAAAATTGTACAGGTGCTATACAACTATGCTCAACTCCAAAGTTTTTCATGTGTATTATGTGTATTCAGTCATTTTACCTTTGTCTCCAGGAATCAGTAATGTCAACAGCATGAATACAAGTACACCTACCCAGAGTCATACTCCTGTTCAGCTTCCACAAATGATGACTACACCAATCAGCAAGATGGATCAAACACCTTTTCAACAAAGGGCTATTATGGGCATAGCAACTTCTACACCTGTAGCTGGCAACATGGACTTCACCAAAGTACTGCAGCAACAGCAGCAGACCAACAGGCCTTTTAATCCATCCCCTAATTTACAAGCTCGCTCTGTAGGGAACATGACCCCTAGTACTCCATATGGGATCCCTATTACTGGACGGATGCCAGTTCAGACCCCACCTGTCCCTGTTCACCCAGCCACAGCCAATGTGATCTTGATGCAGCAGATGATTCAGCAACAGCAGAGTGCAAATACATCTAGAGGTATGTTAACAGTTATCACATGGGTGTAAAATCTTTCTATCTTTCTGAAGCAAATCAAATGACCCTCAGAAAGTGACATGGAGGTAATTATAGTAAAGTGTACTGAATTGGCAAGCTTTTGGTAGATGAATGTCCAATTAGATGTTTGAGGAATAGAGCCTCATAAATGGGCATTGAAAACAACATTCAGCAATGTTTCAGTTCTAAATGTAATACCTGGAGTTGTAATATTTTGCTAATGTGGCTGTAAGGTCAATTAAGCATGTGGTATGGCCTTGCTTCCAGCATACATTGTCAGTCATGTTCATCCATCAGTATTACTGCTTTGACTTCATCAAAATACACTGGGCCAATTGGGATCAAACTAGGTGGAAATGTTTATTAGGACATGCTCTACAAAATTATGCTCAGGTGGCTTCCCAAGCAATGGTATATCTTCCATAGCAGTCGACATGGAACATTTAATTTTAGCTGAATTTTCAAACTCGCTAGAAGTGTTTCTTAGGACATGAGCTATAAAATGCCTCCAGTGTGGCTGCCCTAGTAGTAGTGTTGCTTTCTTCACTTTCAACTTCTCTTCAATAGTCAAGTCTGTATTTGATCAAACTTGGAGCTTTTCTTGGAAATTCTTCATCAGAATTTTGTCTTGGGTGGCATTCTGGCAGTGGTATGTCTTCTTTAACAGAGAGGTGAAAAACTTTTTTTTTAGACCTCTTCTGGAGAATGGCTGAGTCAGTTTTGATCAAACTTGGTGGGAATTTTTTTTATTGTTGACATTGTCATATTTATTTTCAGCAAAAATTCTCTAGCAACATTGTGGATTTCACAGCATCATACAAAAAAAAGATTTATTTTCAGCTTCTGCAACTTGGCAACAAGGTGGTAAACTTATTTTCAGCTTCTCCAGATCTGCTGAGCCAGTTTTGATCAAAATTTTTTAGGAGTATAGCTTAGTATATGTGTAACCAAATTTTTGTCAAGCTTTACTCCACTAGCAAAGTCTTGGCCTCCATATCATCAAGGTGGAGAATGTTGTGGCTTACCTAGCCATTCACAGTTGCTATTTACCTAGGCATTCACAGTTGCTATTGACAACTATTTCTCAAAATCCATTAGACCCATTTGCACAGTATTTCATAGGGAGCAATCTGGCATAAAAGCCTTTCAAATCTGTTCAGTGGATGCTGATCCATAAGCCAATATGGCCTTCATTGCTGTAAATAGAAAAACCAGACAATAACTTCTAAAAATCAGCTTAATGGATGCATGAAGGTGTTTAATATTTGTTCAAATGATGCTGATACACCACAAAATATGCCTATCATTACTGAAAACAGATAAACCTTTAAATGACTTCTTGTCATAAACTACTCAACATAATTTGATTAGATTTGCAGAATGCATTCTGGCTTAGAGGGTTATTTGTATGGATGATGCCAATATGCCATCAAATGATACAAAAATTAGAAAAATGTTTATATGACTTCTCAAAACCCACACAACAGAATTGGACCAAATTTGACAGAAGGCATAATGCCAAAATGACCTTAAGATTGGTACAAATAATGCAGATCCATTGTCCAATAGGCCTGTCATTACTAAAAATGGGATTCGGTCAATGTGGGTATGTGAGAAGGCTTGTCAGTTGCTTCTCATGGGTCGGTAGTTCTTTCCAGGGTTTTCCCGGGTTCTTCCTCCACCATTAATACTGGCTGCCATGTATAAGCCATACAACAACAACAACTTAAAATGGGAAAAAGTTCTGAAGCAGATTTCTGATTTTGAGGACTTTTAAATTTACACAGATACTGTTTAGCCATTAGATGTGACCACCATTAAAACAGAAAACCTATTAAATGACTTCTCCAAAACCACCAGACTGGATTTTTTTAAAATGTTCAGAAAGTACCATGGAGGAAAGACTTTTAAGTTTGAACAAATTATGTCAATCAGCTATTACTAAAAATAGAAACACATTTTACAAACCAAATTTGACAAAGTGTTATGGCTTAAAGGCCTTTCAGATTTATGCAGATGATGCCAATCTAAAATCAGATGTGGCTGCCAACCAACTTAAAGGAATAGGGAACGTACATGTTGGGTTTTTTTTATTTGATTGCCTGTCTTGCAAAATTATATATTATCTTATTCCCGTACACTGTTCTCGGGCCCTTAGTTACTACAAGGAGATATTTAGGTTATTCGTGCAAGTGCCTTGAGAGATAGATACGTATCACGTGGCCGGCAGTGATGTCATAGGATCTATAGCCACCACTTCTCCGAGCTAACTACGAAGATTGCTAGCATGATTCAGGTAATTTCTTCTCCCTTTTGCATCATGGAAAATTGCAAGAACGATTTCCCAGACTTCTCTGTAAGCATGAACATTTTACCGTATCAGTTTGAGCCACTTTTGAACACTAACAACGAAGAGGGTAGTGATGATACGGCGTCAGGTTCTTCGATTGAAGAGGATATTTTGCTGAGTGAAGAAGGACGACTCGAGAACACACAATGGTTTGTACCGATTTATAGCATGCATTTCATATAAAAAATGAGCAACACGCACATTACATTTCGTTAAAAGAAACTGGAACTTTGTCAGCTCCTGTGTATAAATCTGGAAGTTTTGGTGGACCCAAATTTTGATAATCCTCCCTTAATTGCCTGAAACTTTTAAAATATACCGATAGTGCACGTTATCAAAGTAGATGCCTGTAAAGCTGTATTCTAGTGTTTATATCTTGCTAAATAAAACATTTTCGATATTAAGTAGCAAAGTTTTCATAATTTTTAAAAGCATTGAAAGCCACATGTAGATTTTGTAAATATAGAATTGCTGCATTGTTTCAGAGCACTGATTCTAGTGGAAATAATGACATGCTATACACTGTAATCACAGATTTTTGTTGTTGTTCATTATTTTAGAATTCAACTACATTTACTCCTTCACACAGTGAAGTATATGTTTTCTTTTCCAAATAAAGAATCAAAGCCCACCCAGAATACAGGACTATGATAATGAATGTCAATACACACCCAAGATCAACTCCTTCTATAATCTATAAACACAAAAATCACAGGTCAAACGTTATCATAAGTTCCACTGAATATTAACCTGTTAAACACAATTCTACTCATAATATAACATTGACTTGGTAATGCTTACTTTAAACTTTGAAAGGCAACATACCGAGAACTGTTGTTTTGTCAAACTTTATTTCAGTTGCAGAATCAACATGCTATTTCTAATCCGCATCCTTCTTTTTCAATGCTTAAAAAATGTTGAAAGTGATTTTTAAACATTCATGATTGGTCAAAATTGTGTTGTGCACTTTCCTTACAGGTGTGATTGTGGATATTGCCAAATGATGAACTTGGCAGTTGAGTGCTTATGCTGTGAAGAGGTGGAGGTAATTGAGAAAAAGAAGGGTGACCTGACATGTATAACCCTCCATGAAAATTTCATTGCAAACTGCTTAAACAGACACATGCTGGAAGTATCCCTGTATGAATACCTTGAACATCATGGACCTTTGGATGATAATGAGCCAATACACGAGTAATTTTTTTATTCTTATACAAATTTCTTCAAAATTCCTGTTTATATATTTAATCAGATTTTCCTACACTTGTGACAATGTTTGGGACACATTTTACAAAACAAACTATACGCAAGATTTTCAAACTTCAGAGTGTTTTCAGTTTACAACTCATGGAGGCAACATTTTTGCAGAGGGATGCATTCCATTATGATGTTCAAGCTATGATGGTCTTGAACTTATGAAAAGAAAACAGTTTTTAAGAACAAAATATAGCTTTTTCTTTTAAAGACTTTACCCTTTTTTCTTGTCTTTTCTTTGGGCTGATATCTAAACTTTTTTTACACTATATACCCTGGATTGTGCTCATGTGCCATTAATATATATATATATATATATATATATATATATATATCCGACTGTTTTGAGAAAGGAATACCAGGTTTGTTATAAATTGTAATAATTTTACTATGATGTTGCAGTCATGACAAAAAACATGTTGTTTTCTTATCAACTAGCTTTAAAGAATCGTCAAAAAAACAATGTACCTGAAATAAATAGAACAATTTTATGATATGGGTCATTTCACATGTATGATGTCTTATATCAAATCTATATGTATTCACTGAAGATTAATAATTTTATAAAAATAAACATAATATCAAAAGTAATTCATCCTAAGTACTAAAAGTACAATTTAGCAAGATTTACCAAAGAAGAACTATCTAACTGTTGTATGGATTTACTCTTACATGCATTCTTTATTTATTTTCAGAACATACAGACATATAGCATATCGGCATTTTGTCACATGGATTTGGCATTGGCTAGGCAGACACAGCCGTAAAGTTCTTCCATCCTGTGTGGTTTCAAAAATCAGAGAATCATTTCCCTCAGAGGAATATGTTGGCTTCAAATATGCTACACCATAAAAATTCTAGGATTTCAAAAAGCGAGATTTGTGCTTTTTGATGAGTTCATCTTTTGAAACCTGTTTATATGATGCTGTGAGTGGTGGTGGATACTGAGATGCCCCTTTCTTAGACATGTATGCTTCTGTGTATGTAGGCAAGCCCTGCCTCAAGTCCAGCAATGCCTGCTTCAGGAGTGCAATGTAACCTTAAAGAAAAAAAATGCACCAAGATATGAAATCAATACACTGTCTTAATTCTGAACTATTACATTTTCATAATGATAGAGTAACCCATGTCCCAGCATTATGAACTTTAATAAAATTTATTCCTTGAACTATAAATGTATTTAATTATTTTATTTATATTTCAGATTTTACTAGAGATTACTTTATTTCTTCTAATCACTTGCAGGGCCAGATTACCCATTAAGTACACTAAGCACATGCTTAAGGCACCAGCCCAATAGGGGCACCAGAAAAAATTCAAATTAAGTGTTGATGATGAAATTAATGAATTATATATGACCATTTCAGTCTGCATGTATTTTGATTTATTTTTCTTTTTATCTTTTTAAAGTTTTTTTTTTTTAGTTTCACATTTTGTAGGCCTTACTGAGCTGGTTTTACCATTAGGATAGGCAGGTAGGGTTTTTTCAGTTTATTTTGTTAAACATTATATAGAGAATATGATGATTACTATCTAATATATTAAGTGTTTCAAAGTACTGGGCAAAACTGGCTCAATTTCATGCAATAATCAATTTCTGCAACAGTTTTTTTTTTAATCACCATGGGGGAAAAAAGTGCTAGGACCAGCCGACCAGAAACACTTTCCCATTTTTACCTAATTTAATTGCATACTAGTTACCTTGCAAGCATGGATCCATAAAAGAAGTGTATGCTCTTGGGTGCTTAGTGATTCACAACATTGTGGAACACTTCTAAGCCATAAGTTTGATGTATAGGTGATAGCTTCTGGAGTATGTGAGGACTGCGAATAACTTTATCCATAAGTTTGTATGCCCTGGAGCCTAATCAAGAAAAATGATTGTGTATATGAACAAGTGTATCAGTCTGTGCTTACATTTTTGGCTAAATAAGATGAACATGTTTGGTTAAATCAAAGGTGTATTGCGATTTAAGCTCTTTAAAATAAGCCCACAATATAAATAGCACTGGGTTTCCCAACCATTTCTAAATATATATATATATATAGAGAGAGAGAGAGAGAGAGAGAGAGAGAGAGGGAGAGAGAGAGACACACACAAATCTCTGATTAGAAAAAAAATCTTGATAAAAATATGGCCAAATCTCATTCTCTGTTTGGTTATACCTCACGTGTGCACAAATAGCTAGTATCAGTAACTGGGTATTGAAATAGAGCAATTTAAGCATATGAAAACTTTTCTGTACATATTATAGTTGTAAACATACTTTCTTTCAACCACTGTCTTTATTCCAAAATGGGACCATGTTCACATTTGCAGAAGATGGTAGAATGGTCCTCATGCTTGTTTGTGATGTGGTTCATCAGTCATTCCCATTTGGCAACTTTAAGCTTACCATTGTCCTCACAAGAAGCTGCAACCCAGTAGGCATGGTTTACTGTAGATTTGATCCACGACCAGATCAATTCACCATCCTTCTTTTTTGCAGCTGCCTCCAGCTTCTTGGAGATGCCTGAAAATGAAAAAACTTACCTTCAAACAAAGGAATCATTTTGCATGAGAATAGCATCAGTAAGAAAATGACAATGTTTTCAATTAAATTCAATATAATTTTTACAAGAAATATCTAAATACGCACCTTTTGCCAAGTGCCATACATCAAAATAGTGTTTCATATCCTCTCGTTCCTCTCTCATATATTTCTGCACCATTCTATGCCGATCTGTAACTAGGGCTTTAATGGTCAAACCATGATCATTAATGTTGTGATTCAATCCTCTCTTCAAACCTTCAATTTCCATATGTGTGAACCCTTTAACTTCGTTGCTATTAAATAGAAAGAAAATGCACAATTTGCATAGTTGATTAATTGTTTTTAGCAGCACTTTCAAGGATACAAAAGGCGGGTGGCACTGGCTAGCCTTTGCAGGTATAAAAATTTGCTGAGCAGTCGAAATAAGTATCGCTGAAAATTTAAAAAAAAACAAGTCTAGTTCCGAGTAACCTAACAATTACTTGTGCTAACATTTAATTGATCTAATGCATTATCTTGAGGTAGTTTTTCAATGTGATAAAATTGGATGCAGCTATGTTATCAGAGTATAGACTACAATACAAAAGAACTGTATGCTGGTAAAACATAACCCACCAACCCCAATCCACATTTTGTGCTAGCTATACACAATTGAAATTCGGTATGCTAGTGGAGTAACCAATGTTAAAAAGACCTTGAGAATTCAGCAATTCTACTCAAAATTAAATGCTGTCTTTCTGCCTCCCTCTTTCGTGTGCCAGTTTAAAAGTTGTATACATTATCATAATGACATTCACATACACTCTAATGACAACCATATATTGTACCTGTACTAGCTGGATGTCAAGTACTTTCTTGGCCTCCAAATCCTTCAAAGTATAAGCCCCATATTTGGCTGAAATCCCAGGGGAATCGCAACGAGCATTACCTCCACATATTATTTGCTTTCCAGTGCGCTCTTAAATTAAGGAAGCTTGTTGTTTCTCCCATACCACTTCAACTACAGGTACAGTATAAGATGTTTGTAACTTTGTAAATGTATGTTTTCAGAAACTTTGCATATTCATTCCCTCAAATAGGAGCAAAGCTTTTGCACAATTGATACCTGAGAAAAATATTGCTCCTGCAGTAAACATATTACTCCATGGCATTCTTCCATCACAGGGCTGACTTTTCCATTCTGAAACTTGCCCATTGACACAAACTGAATTTGTTGTGATCATTGTTCCTCGAGAAAATTTCACAAAAGTCTGGGAGGGCAAACAACATGATCTACATACACTCATCAATTCTGCCAAAGCAGACTCGGACACCAGAAACTGTTGCTGATCTTCAGGTTTTGCATCTTTATCAAGCTTATAGTTCATGTGCATATCTTCAAAGTCACTGTTATCATCACTATCCTGTTCATCATCAGTATCTGAATGTGGTTCATATTCTGAATCATGATATGTATCAGGGTCAATATCGTCCTCACTGCTTGGTTCAGTTTCATTATCCTCACTGCTTGGTTCAGTTTCATTAGCTGAATCCTCTGTTGGTTTTAGAAGCTCACACTGAATTGCTATTGATCTTGTTGCAACTCGAACCTGAATTCTGCGAGTCCTCTTTGTGGGATCTAATTTAGCCTGAACTTTCACTCTCCGTTTTCTTTGTTGTGGTTGGGCCTGAGGACTTGGTGCAAAAGCTGGTATGCTGAGTTCAGCATAATCTGCCTCTACCACATCACATTCACTTGCAGGTGTATCAAGCACATAATTTGCATTGTAACTTTGCATTGCTTGTTGCAGAACCTGAAAAAAAACCCGTGTATTATTGACAAGAAAAATCATTTGTTGTATCTATGTAGTATATTGAAACATTTGAGTAGTCACATGGCAACAACTGATTCATTACATTTATGGCTGCACATAAGGGGAAAAGGAAATGGGGGGACACAAAGAAGTTTATCTCATGACATAGCCTAAGGCTCATATTTCTCAAGTGATAGTGAAAAACACTTGAAATTATGCATTCCACTCTATTTTAAATACATAATACTGTTACTCTAACGTTAGCATCACAAACAACTCTCTCCGAGATAAATATGTTCCAGAATATATAGTGTACGCAACAATTCAATCTCTGCAGCACATGGGGTGGAGGTGTGGTGATAATGCTGGAGAAGCATGAGAATCTGAGTTGAACAAAGCTCTATTTTATGCAGATATTATTCTTTAAATACCTCAGTTACATTATGGATACTACATTGATGGAAATTAGAGTGCATACAACATATTTATTCACCTCTGCATTCCGCCGCTTGTGATAGGCTCCTCTTACTCGTTGCAGTTTGACAGTTGTGGTACTAATGGCAATTGGATCTGTCGGTAATCTTCTCCAAGGCTCAGGGTTAGAAGAATGTCTGGTACTGCTGTCGGCTTCAGTCTTGCCCTGGCATTTAAATATCTTAATTCTGCACATCTTTCTGGATCAACTTCATACTGATCTTTTGAAAAATGCAGGCTGCAAAGTCTATGAGTTAACTGCTCAAAGTTCTCACGGCAACAGTAATGGATCCAAGCCTTTTGTTGGATTTTGTCTTTCAGAAATCGGAAAAAATTACCAGTCGAATTTTTGTTGCATCCAAACACTGTACAGTGGGGCATTTTGGAAATTCTTGGAAAAACAAACAAAATAAGTTGCCTACTCTCAAGCACAATGAATCACCAGGATGCTGAGCAATGGCTGATAGCAGCAAAAGATCCTGTGACATCACGTTAATTCAGCCTCGTTTCTACTCGACAAATATGCATATCGGAATTCTCGCGCAATTCATTCTTGATAATATACTGTAAATCTTTTTTGGTGTAACTGGGTCACCCGAAATTATTATTTAATTTATCTTGGGCAACAAATGAGTAATATAACCACAACTTTAATTATATGTTCCCTATTCATTTAACCCTTAAAGTGCTAGTCGTGACATTAGTCGCGCCGTCGGTTAAGGTCTTGTAGTGCTTGTCGTGACTTAAGTCGTTTTCCAGGCAAGCAACAATGTACACATCCTATTACTTCAACCTGCCATGACTGCTTGTAAAACTACATTTGATTGGTTTATAGAGGCCCGGAACGAGGATTACGTTGTACTTTACTATGTAGTTAGCAAAGAAGTTTTACAAATACTTGCTTTTGAGCACGTGGTACCTAGAAAAAAATTAAAATGGCTGACGCTGAATACGATGGTGATTTCTTGCAACAAATACTGGCTTCTGATAACGATGATGACAATAATTTTGAAGGATTTGAGGAGGATGAAATTATTGGAGCTGGCAAAGTGTTGATGGAAATGCCCATGAGTAATTTTGAGCCAGAAATTGATGTGGAACTGGAGTCTGATGTACATCCTGGCTGGACGAGAAAAGATGGCATGCCTGTCAACCACCCATTCACTGGTATTTCAAAATTAAATGTCGAGATGGCAAATTATGAACCTATGGACTATCTGAGACTTTTTTTTAATGCAAATATAGTAGAACAAATAAGAACTGAAAATTTTTCTTGAACATTTATTACTGACTCTGGGGGTCTAAACTTACCTCTAACATTCATGGAGTGGATGCTTATAAAACTGTTACCTTTTCTTTACCTGTGATTTTCACAATTTAGATATAACATCGTAACAGACATAACATGTACATGTACATTGCTCGAACTACTAAAGAATATAATATTTCTTTGATATATTTGAACCTTTCCATTCAGAAACAAACAAAATTACAGATGAAATACAATGGTAACTTGCCATTTTACCTGTATTTGCACCTGTACATGCAAATATGTTAAACTTACACATGTGCCTTGATGCTAATCTTGAAGATTAGACATCCACCATCATTTTTCATATAGGGTTTGTGTATCTGTTGTGTATATTTATTGAAATACATGCAGTTTAAAAAAACTATGCCATTTTCTTCTTTTTTTTCCCCAAACAATTCAGCATTGAGGGATCTTGTACTACAGAACAGTATAGCACTTTAAGGGTTAATCTCCTAAAACTTCAGAAGAAAGTTTGACTAGCTTCGACATACACAAATGTCCTGGCATATAAATCTTTCAGTACTGGACAAATGAACTAATGTGCCATCAGGTATGGAAGCAAATAGATAACTAGAGAAGCATTGAATCAGTGGTTTTCTTAGTATATGCAATCAACAGCATTAGAAGAAATTTTGACACAGAGCATCCTACTGTTCCAGATTTATTGGCCAGCTCCTTCTGCATTGGTTTTTAGTAAATATAAAGCATGTGAGTCATCTCAAGTCGACTTGGGTGTTTTATTTAATGCTTACATTTGTATTTAATATTGATTGGGGTTGGCATCTTAGCACTTGATGTAAACAAATGAAATTGGCATGCATCTTTGTATTTATTTGTTGATGATCAGATTTTGATAGCTTATATGAATTTTTACTCACCTGCCATAAGGCAGAGCATATCATGATATGGTGTCCATCAATCTGTTACCATTTTCATTTGCACATTAAATAGTGATGTCCACCATCAATGGTTACCAGTGTGGCTTGTAAATGGGGTAAGGAAAAATCCTATTGATTTCTGGGTCAAAGGTCACTGACTGAAAGAAGAAAAATGGTTTATGCACAATAACAGTACCACTACAATTCATACCTCGACCTTACTTTGTTGATGGCTACCCACTTTGGATAAGGAAGCATGTTGATTTGGAATCAGAAGGTAAGAAGTCAAGATCACTGACTGAAAGAAGAAAAATAGTTGCCCAAAAATGTAAGATTAACCATGTACCATCATCAAAGTTTGTGGTTGACTTGCACATTGTGTAAGAAAAATATAAGTCTTGATTTGGAGGTCAAAAGTCACTGACTGAAATAAGAAACAAAAAGTTTTGTATATAAATTTCAGTTAGCGAAAATTTACATTCACCAGAGTTTCTAGATGACATGCACTTCGGGTCAGAAATAAGTCTGCTGATTAGGGGGTGAAAAGATCAAAGGGCAAGGTCACTATAACTGAATTGCAAAGTTGAATTTTGGGTCAAAGTCATTGTGACCCATTGCAGCTGAAAGAAAAATGGGTGTTTTGCCAAATAAGTTTTGTTAAAGAGCAAGTCCCTTGAACAAACCTGGTACATGGCTTGCACATGATAAGTTGTATATGGCAGCCAGTATATCTGGTAGAGAAAGAACCTGGGAAGAACCACCAACCCATGGGAAGCTACAGGAAAACTTTCTCCCATGTTGGATGAATCCCGAGACTCAAACCCAGCAAAGAGCAGGGGTTGAGATGTCACTGATCTGTAAAGGCAAGCACCACTCTAAATAATGTCACTTGACATAAATATATAACATTTCTAGCAGTTCAGATGTTGAAAAGATAAATTTTGCTGGCTCATTAATGTCAGTAATCATGTTTAGAACAATTGTTTTATTGTTGGTTGAAAGTTTTGCCCTATTTAATAATGTAAAAACCTTTCAGAAATTTCACTGTTTCCATGGATACAGCCATACTGATGATATATTTTTCCCACCAGTTTCCTGAGTAAAAGAGAGAAACAAAAATAGTTCATCATACTGAATTCAACATAATACCCACACTTGCCTTAAAAAGCACACAACAAGCAGCTGTTAATATCGTCCTAAAACATGATTATATTGTAATTTACTACAATACTTGTCTGATAGCTGCTGTATCTTGATTGGTAGAGCTTGAGACTGGGGCATTTATCTTTGGGTTTGATATCTACAGACTGGATCAGCTGTTTTGGTGTGTCCCATTTCCTTATTATCATATAGCATGTTTAAAGTGCCTTTTAAAACTGAAAATATCTTGATATCTCATTATTATTTAGCTTTATTAGTCAAGTTTCAAAAATGAATCTGTCTTGAATCAGCACAACCATATTGGGAAATAATGTACCTCCAAAGAAGAGAGCTTATAACATGGGTAAACAGACATGCCAACCCTCACAATTTTGGCATGAATTTTCATGACTTTTTTAAGTAATTCACAAATTCACGCCACATGCCAAAAAATCACAAATTCTCCAATTCTGAATTACTTTAATCAGGAATAAAATAACTTTTATCCTGTTAAGTGCTAGTCAAAATAGCAGCAGTGGTCACTGATGCCAATAATGGCCCTGTATTGCTAGTCGCGAAGGTATTGAACTATTATCCAGTTGTTACATTTTGCCCTGTAGCAAGCATTGGAAAGTATATAATCTATATTTAGAACATAAATTTGTTCAAATACTCCTTTAGAAAACTGGGGCCTAACTGATTTATTTAAAATGGCACATGTACATACTCATAGCAACTGTAATGTTTTTAAAACAAATGCTAAAAGAAGACAGATTTTTTGAGTGAGGGAATTTTTGAGATATTGAAAAATTAGCATATATTGTAATTTGCTTGAGTTTATATTTTTCTGTGCATGTGCCAACACCACTAACCATTAACCGTTCAACATTTCATCTTCTGGATTAATACCATTTCATAATTAAGCTACACTACAGTTACAGTGTTTTCACCTCCAAGGAAAAAGATATGTATTCCACAAAAAGTGAAGTATAGATTGGAGTACACCAAAAATTGGCCTTGCATTCAGCCATCAAACATCAATGTACATTATGTTTTTGGACAGTAGTGTGCCACAAATTTTAGAATTGGGATATATGCACAGAGGCTCATATCTTTGCTTACATTTTACCCGTCATACATGTACTATATAATGATATAATCATTGCTTACAACTTCCCTGTCATACATGTACTATATAATAATATTAATATATAGTACATGTATGACAGATAAATTGTAAGCAACGATTCAAGCCCATGTGGGCATGTGGCAGAACAATGTGAAAAAAACTCATTGCTAGCAAAAAACATCTAGATATTGGGGGAAATTAAGACAACCCCAGCAGATTTCAGCTCTGGAGTACTTTAAGCCACCTACTCAAGTCCTTCAAACTACCAATGCTGAAGTATTGTTTGTGAGTTTTCTTGTTGAACATGACCTGCCTTTCTCAGTTGGAGATCAGCAACAGTTACAGTGAAAGAGTATTTCCTATTGTGAGGGAAAGTAAGACAAGCTTTGGTGCTGAAAATTTGCAACAGTTTTAGTCACCAAGATTAACCAACAGGCAAGAAGCCTGAACTGTTCTGAAAACTAATTTTCCATAGCCCAATTGAGGACGTTCATCTGCCACAGCATCATATCATAACAAATAGTGTGCAGTTTGTGTATATATCAGTAAATTTGTACATGTAATCAGTGTAAATAATGTTTTTTAGTTTTATTTTGGGATTTTCATGTAATGCAGTACTGAATGTCAAAGTGGATGGAGCTAGTGTCATGGTATAAGTTTCATTAATTGTGTTCAGAATTCACTAATTTGTATCCTCTTTTCACTAATTGCAAGTCTGGAGGGTTGGCAGTCTGGGTAAAGCAAACCAAATCCTTATGATAGGGGCATCTTTTATCATATAATAAGTATGCACTTAATATGATGAGATTTAATCGGCAAACTTTATCCAAATAAAAATTTGTTAACACACAAATAATGTTGGTATTATGTTGAATACCGTATGTGTTGGTGTGGGATAGGCAAAACCCATCCTCAGATCAGAATTTGTGAGCAGGAACTCAGCACTGTCTTGTCCCTGCCCACAATTGACCCTCAGGTGGGTTTTCTACATCCCACATAAGGGCATATGATGCATCTATTTGTCTTGTCTACATTTGAAGATAGCAAGATATCGGTATCATATTTCTGGTGGCAGCAGTCATTATTGTTAGGTTCTTTGTGAGTTTTATGTACAGTTTTATTAAGTTATGTAACAAGAGGAAACTCTTAAGTTCACAGGGGATAAATTGGCAGTAACAAGCATGACATGTAGAGTCCCATCATATGTGTAAACAGGGAACTTGTTTGTAAACAAACCAGCGGAATAAATTCCAGATAATTACTGAGAACTTCATCCTTGCTGTAAGGTAGTGACCAAAACAGATAGAGGAAGCATCTCAATTCATACATCATCATTAAATAATAATTTCTTACTGTTTTATTGCTTAAAGTAATGAACTTGTTTTCCCCAACAGTTGAATCATACCCTTTTGTGTTTACAATAATATTTTCACCGACATATTGTAAATTTGTCTTAGTTGACTTCAGTGCACTTTGTATGTGAGTCATCATGTTTCACAAAACTGTTGTTTCAAATTTATATTGATTTGTCCTGCAGCAAACACACTGAACCATCTAGCAGCAATTCAGGCACAGCATCAGCGTATGCTTGATTCCCGCTTCCAGGGAGCTGTTCGTGGGATGTATGCAGCTGGAGTTGTACCCCAGATGCTAAGCCCCCGAGGTGTCATAGGCAACCCTAGTGTGCCAGGATCCATGGGAACTGGGCTAGGCAGATCCTTCTCTCCTCACATAGTAGGACCAAAATCTTGTAAGTTGCATTTTTTTTTTGTTTATGCTGTCCACATAACTTAATGTGAAAACAAGTGGCTAAATCTAAATTTTGACTGCTTTGTACTTGATGATGTTCCATTATATAGCGTTTTCTCCTTTGAATACATTCCCCAATCACATTACATTTGGAATATTATCCTGCTACCTCACAAATCTAGCCCTGCTAAATGATGAAAATTATCTTTTCGTCTTCGTTAAGGCAATAACTCTGGCCCATTACCTCCCCTTGCCACCTCCAGTTGTCGATGGAATTTAGCTTTGTTGCTGTACTGGTAACGTCATACAGTTTATCTACGGACAATCCAAGCCATTCTTATGTTCTAATTGAATTATCCAGCGTACCTTTTGGATTCTTGTGTGGATTAACCATTCTGCTGCAGGTTGCATACATTCTTTTTTACAGTTCTGCCAGTTTGAATGATTTTGTCACCTTTAGGGACTTCTTCCATTTAAGACCACGTCATCCATCCTATTGTTGACCTCTGCGAGGTCATTAGAAGTTAGTGTGGCTTGAACTTTTTGTTCATACTCTGTTTGTTACAGAATTGGTTTGAGTGAGTTATTTACATGCTGCATTACCAATATGTACGTTGTTTTTCCCTTCTGTGTGTTTCAGTAGAATGGTGAACTAAATACTTGAATTCATAAGTTCAAAGCATAGTCTTTAAGTTTAAAATGCAGCATTGCCTTTTTCAAGTACTCCATTAGTAATGGTATGGTGAGTGAGTGTGTGTGTGTGTGTGTGTGTATATATATATATATATATATATATATATATAATATTAGTGAGTTAGTAACCTGATGATTTACTAATTTATACTTGACTATCTTGTCTTGTTTCAGCAGAATTTCATTTAAATGCTGTAATGCAACTTCAGAGAATGAAAGTCTACCGTGACACTTGTATATATTATGAGTACATTGTCTGCAACATACAGCAAGTATAACTTGTGATCAGAGAAAGTCTTGGCAACAGTATTTGCCAGTTAGTCATATACTGATTTGCTAATTTTATTCTTTGTTTTCTCTTCTTGTATCATTTCAGAGAAATGTCTACTAAATGCATGCAACATTCATTGAAAGCAATAGTCCGCATGGCATTGAAGAGAAGGAAGGACAGAGTAAGTCAAGGAAGCCAACCTTAATTTCGTTGTGGGTGGTAACCAACTCATTGGGGAATGTTCCCCAGTTGTAGGCAGCCCAGTGTGTGTAAGTTCCCCTACATGTCCGAGCATGGCCTTTGGCCCTGTAAGTCAAGGTGCATGGGGTTCAAACTGGATCTATTGGATCCACCTCCTTATCCCACTGCACCATTACCAGCTTTGCAGCTGTCACCAACCATCCAGCACAGGACACCTTTGAGAAGACATTCATCATTTTAGTTTGTCACTTACCTTTCCAACTCATTGTGGCAGTGTTCCCCAATTTTTGGTAGCCCGGTGAGTGCATGTCCCCTGCATCAGAGCATGGTTTTTGGACTTTTAAGTCAGGACACATGGGGTTTGTACTGGATCCATTAGATAAATGCATAATAAAACTGCACCGCCACTGACCATCCAGCCATCACCAGCCATCTTGCCATTTCAACATGAGGACCTTTTCATTGAATTGGTCAGGATTTATGGAAATCTTAGTTTATCATTTCAAAGTTCTTTCCCTGGGACTCGACATCAGCCATTGGGTTTTCACCAAGATTATGGATTGCGTTGTCACCTTCTTCCGATTGATGTCATCTACAATGATGGCAGTTTACCTGGATGATCTGCTCCAGAAACACAAGGTAAGTTCAATATGGAGGAACAATTTCCTCTCCCTTTTAGATCATCTATTCTTTCTTGTGAACTGGAAAAAGTCAGACCTCCGTCCAACCCAGAATTTTGCCCATCTGGGCATAGATTTTTAACCAAATGGAATCTGGTGCAACTTCTTGTGTTCGCTTAATCAGAAGCGTTGAATTAGTCAAGTCTGTTTCCAACAGGACTTGGATTTCAGCGAGTGTTTTTGCAACTCCTCAGTTTATTCAATGTGGCCGTGGTCTTGATCCTTCTTGGCCATCTTTTTATACACCCTTACAAATAACATTGCGAGCACAATTGTGTCCCATTTCAAATTCCCACGATCAAAGAGTCATGATCACACCCAAGATTTGATCATTCCTACATCAGTAGTGCAGTCCTGATTAGTTGACGGGTGGAATCCCACTGGGTAAGCCCAAGCGGAAAAAATGGTATGTACTGATGCCAGTGTGCACAGATGGGGTGCTCACCTGTTGCCAGCCTTTAACTACCGTATTTTATGTAATTTTTCGTACACGAAAAAATAATTATTAATTTCAGTGTACGCAAAATTATATGTAAAATAAATAATTATCATTTGGTGGTGCTGACCGTGTACGAAAAATAAAGGGATCGTACCAAAACAAGTTCTACAGTACACGCGCTACTTGACAACATAACGGTACAAACGTACAAAAGTAAACGTATATTTCCTGTCTCATAAATCAAAAGAACTTTTGTTATTAGTGAGAGAGAGAGAGAGAGAGAATTATGTTCAGTGTGCAAGTTCGTCTGCATTTAGAACATATGTACCTGTTATGTTGTGCAAAATGATCAAGATGGTTTGAACATGTATAAGTTATGGGTATTATTTATTGGTAAATTGTACGCAACGATACGACCCCATATCGTCAGGAAATTAAGTGCAAGTTGTATTTTTACCGCGACAGTAATCTCATTATCAAATTGCAATAAAAAATAAAGAACTTGAAATCAACGCTTAAGTTAATGTGCGCGTGTGTGTGTGTGTGTGTGTGTGTGTGTGTGCCAGATCAATCAAATAAAAAAATTTCAGTGTACAAGACCGTATTTATTCAGTGTAGTTTTTATTTGTAGTTTTTGCAAAGAGAAAAAAAGACTATTTTCAGTTACCTGATGAGTGGGATAATCCTCATGTATTACGACCCTACTATATTCCATTAGGAATAAACACCGCTAAATCAACAGTTCATTCCTGTTTTAATTACGATGATGTACATTGTCACAACAACCACATGGCTATAGTGTTATTTACATGGTAATTAAACATGCTTAGCGCTTTGGTTATTCCAGTTGAAACCAGATAGAGGCAAGAATCGACTGAAGAGGTCAAAGCAGTGAGGCTGCCAGTAGGGAAATGAGGCTCGCTTTAGGGAAATGAAAGTATGTCAATGTGCTGTTGAAGCCGTTGTCCATATAGCTGATGTTATAAGGACAAGCGATCATATGCATTACTTCTTATTCAAACTCGCCAATAAAGATAATAGTGGGGTATATCATAGAATAGATTTGCAATAAAATGTTAATTATATCCAAGTCAAAACAGAAAAAGCACTTAAAAGATAGTATATGTATATATACGAATCGATTTAACGGAGTCCGTGACTTTCAAATTTATGATGGAAAATGACAAGGTTTTTATATGTTATGTTTGTATGACTGATGAAACAATAAGACAAGTTGACCAATGGTCTGTGGTCTTCACTTTAGCATGTACTGAGATGTAATTTTTGTTGGATAAGATAACATCAAAGGGCTTCCGAACTCGTTTTAAAATGCACGTGGTGTTTTGCTACGGTGACGGACTTAATAAAGAGAACTAATTAACGATAATATTTAAAGGTATGGTCTGTAGAGTCCTTTGTTCATTTGGTAATAAACACCAGTAGATATTGTAATGACAATAAGAGTTTTTGCACATGGGCGCCCACAGGATCTTTTGCAAAAAGGGGTGGGGTGGGGGTCAGTCAGCCATGGCCAGGAGAGTTAGAGTTAGCTGCGGGCGCCCATGCTTATGCATCAATCATTATATTTTCTCACCAACAATTAATCATTAATTTTTGTAAAAACAAAGTGGGAATACGGTATTTTCGATCTTTTTTTGCAAACGTAAATCTTCTTAGTGGAAATGTGATGTCCGATAATTTAATGAATTTTTCAAATAATACAAAGTGATATGTCCGAAAAATTATGATACATTTAAATAATTATTATTTTGATAACTGGATTGTGTACGAAAAATTAAAGGGTACGAAAAAATACATAAAATACGGTACCGTCAGTGGCCAGTGGGAGTCAGGGGAATGGCCTCTACACATCAGCATCCTAAAAATAAAGGTCATCATCAATGTCTTTCACTTGTGAAAAGATCGACTCTCAGGCAGAACAGTCCACATTAGGTCTGTCAGCTCTGTGGTGGTGGCCTATCACCTTAAACAGGAAGGTACCAAATCACCTGACCTGTGTGTTCTGATTTGGCAGTGTTTACATTGGTCAACAATCTCCATTTCAGCATGTGAATGAGACTCAGTCCAGGAGAGGTCAAGACCTTCATATGGGATGATCTCTCCATCAATCGGTCTTCACCTTGATTTGTGCACTTTTGTAACAAGGTTGATCCACAAGTTACCCACCTTCATCTCTCCAGTCACAGATCCGGAAGCTTGGACCATGGATGCACTGTCAATCAGTTGGGAGGGTTGTGTAAATTTACCTACCCTCCTGCAGTCTGGATACCAAAAATACAGAATTCATGGGGTCATAATTGTTAGATAGCCCCTCTCAGATGCTCAATCCAGTGATAGATCTTCCCAGGAAGATTCCAGCCAACCTGAATCTTCTCAAGCAACCATGGTCATAGGTGTTCCGTTCTGCCTGGAGTGTCCTTTTTTCAATGCTTGGCTGTTATCAGGGCAGCCTTGTGAGACAAACAGTTTAAATCTTTGATTGTGGAGAGAATCTCGAGAGCAAAAAGGCCTTCCACTATGAAGGTTTAAAAATGTTTTGTTTTCAGGGACTGGTGCCGTACCAATAACATTGTCCCTCCAAGAGTCTCCATCTGTCAACTGGCCAAATTTTTTTTCTCTGGCTCTTTGAGGAGAAACAGTTGACCCCAGTCTCCATCAAAAGTTACAGCTCCATGATATTGGACACATTCTAGCATCATGGAAGACGTGTTTGGGCGTAATGAAGACCTGTTATATTGTTTAGCCTATTTTTTTCTCAATTGACCAAAATCCCTCACTGATTCCAAATGGAACCAATCTTGGGGTTTTTAAAATGGCTTGATTTGTTTCAATTCAGGCTTCTAGCCCACACTTCACTAAAGTTCCTATCGTACAAGACATGCCCTTTTTGTCAACCCGAACTCTTTTCAGTTCAGATCAGAGGATTTGGTGGTTCTCTTGACACAACCAGGCTTTGTAGCCAAAAGTTGGTTACCATCTGTTGGTCACCAAATACTTGTCACTCGCTGTCTTCCATAGGTTAAGAACAGCAGCCATGCTAGATCCTGTTTGTGCTCTCAAGCACTACTTCATATGCACAGAGACAAGTTGTGGCACGCACAAATTCCTCTTCCTTCCAGTGAGAGCCAGGGCACAGGATATCACCCCTCAAGCCCTTGCATGGCTGAAGTGGGATGTATGCTTTGTGTACTGTGACATCTGATGAGATCAGAGCTGCTTCACAAAGATTATATCTCAGAAGCTTCGAGACATCACTGTGAGCCTCACGTTTGACTGTAACGTTTTAATCCAAAATATAATGGAAGCTGTTGGCTGTCATGCAAGAGTCGGCCTTCCAGATTTTTTATCTCAGAAATTTAGCATCGCAGAGGAAAACTTTTCATCAGGTTGGTCTGATGGCGGCAGCACAGACAGCCACCAAACCCAGCTAGATCAATCAATGCAGCCTGTTAGCTTTGCTGGATTTGCTGGTGAAATTTTGTAGGTAAGAAGGTTTCACTATTCATCTTCCTAACTTTATGTAAAGGTGACAGGTCAGGTGCCCCCCAGGCTGTGATGCTTAAGTAATTAGGAGAATGGGTTATTGTTCATGTCAGCCAATTATCATTACCTACAAAGATATCTGAAGTACAGGTTGGATGCTCAGAATCCTGTCCTGTTATTCTCCTCATGTAATGCAATTGGGGAATGTATTCAAGGAGAAAGCAAACTTTTAAGTAAATTACATTTCTGAGAATACTTACCTAATTACATTTCTTAAAACCCTCCCAACCACCATGCCATGCGAGCATCATCATTAGTATATTGCTCAGCAGAAGCTAGCCACACGATTTGGGGGGGGGGGGGAGAGGGGAGGTAATGGGCAAGAGTTATTGCTCTTTGTCTATATGAGATAGACAAGAAACGATTATTTTTGTCTTTTATTACGGCTGGATTTGTGAAGTAACAAGCTAATATTCCAGATGTAATGTGATTGGGTAAGTATTCTTGGAGAGACATAATTTACTGAAAAATTTGCTTTGCACTGTTTCTATATTTTAAAACAAAATTACACAGTAACTTATGTGACTGCTTTGTCTTCCAGCTATAAATGGTCCAGTGTCACCAAGTGCTCATTCACAACCAGTGGTGACATCAGCTGCCTCATTCATAAATGGTAATAACAACCTAGTTGGTGGAGGGGAACAAGCCAATCTTCTGAAGTGGTTTGGCTCTGATGTATTAAAAACTCAACTTCCAAACCTGCCACCCTTGCCGCATCAGGGTCAGAGGGTAATGACAGTTGATGAAATTGAAAGAAGTTGAAGACAGCTTACAGAATTGATGGACTTTTGTACAGAGATACTTTATTGTTATTTACTTTAGTTGGTCTCTGACCATTTTGAAAATTTTACTTTCCTTTTCTTTCATTTATATGTCAAAACTGTACATATGGTTGAAGTTTCTATGAAGAAAATGTACATTTGTTAATAATGTCATTGTTTCTTTTTGACAAAGCATTTGTGAATAGCATTGATCAGTATGTATCCATGAAATTGTCTTAATTTTGCTGTGCACTTAATTACAAGAAATAGAGAAAAAAATCTTCTGAAATTGCTAAGCTGCATTCTTTACATGATGTAATGTTGTACTAAATGGGCATTTCGTATTTCAGTTTCTATTTTTTCTGTTTTATAGTTTTTGATGAATGCAAGTTTTTGAATGCAAGAGTTTATTATCTTGTAGTGAATTTACTATTTTGTGCAGTATGCATATCATGTCATTTTGATGTATATAATTTTCTTGCATAGCAATTAAAATGCCACTAGTTGTGGCTTGCTCAGCTAATATAGACTAACAAGTCTTATTAGGGGCTTGAAATTAGGATTCTTTTTCTTGCGATAACCCACAGGATCACCATAATAAAAGTTTTACAGATGTTGCCTAAACTTCACTGACCCTGCTAAAAGCAAACCAAAGCCAGTTGAGTTTATAATTCAGCATTTATTTATTCATTAACCTCAAAACTGTGTGTTTCACAGACAAAAGTCATCAAAAGTTAAAGGTCAATGTTTATTTTCTGTATCTGATTCATAGTTCAATAAGGCCTAGTCTCTGGTCTTCTGTCTCTTCACCCAGCAGCATGCCACAGTTTGATAGCCTCTCAAGGGTTATAATCCTTGATGTCTGGTGAGTTAGCGAGCACCATCATTAGGTGTCATTCCCAATATGACTTATGACATATTTTACACCAGTGAATGAATGAAGTGCCCCAGGCACTTTTATATTTTCCCAGAAAACCTGTGCAGAAAGTACATTACATCAAAACCTTCTCTAGGTAGTACTCCGGTCATTCGTGTGCTTTTTCCCGAATTTCAGGTAATTTTGTCTCTCTTTTCTTGATCACATTAACAATTGCACTCTCCCTTGTTATCGTGTAATTTTCGACATTTTGGTTGCAGCTGTGCACTTGGTAAAAACATTGATATCTTTCCAATTGTCACCACACAATGTACTGAATATTTGTTAACTTCTATATATTAAGACATGTTATTTGGTATAATTCTTTATTGTTCATGAAGTCAACAAATGCAGTATTTCTGATTGACCAAATTTAACCTCATCTTGTACGTCTTTTGTTATTATCCATATTGAAATCATTGTTTGGGCTAGTACACCTGGCTAGTTCCACATGCATAAAGACTATTTTGACAATAATCACCCTAATTTACTTGATGTGTGGGATAACACTGTCCAGTTCCACCCCCACCCCCAGTATTTATATTGTCAAGTATACAGGATGATGATAGGTATTCAGTTAACACAATAAACAGGTCACTTAAGTATGAAAGGAAATGCATCTCCCATTTTATTTGATACATCTAACACAAGATTGTTTGTTACTTTTTATGATAGCAACCAATGGAGATTTTTATTGTTCCATGGATTAGTGAAGGCAGGGTTTTCATGATCTCTAGGCAGAATTACTGATCTGGTTTTAGCAAATTAGCATGTATTGCGAGCCCTGTTAAGGGTGCAAAGTTAATATCTTATCAGACTGTGTCAAATGAGAGACTTACACCCTTACCTTTAAGGACAGCATTTCTCAACCAATCAGGATCATCACATATTCATCGCCTGCATGCACCCATATACGGGTCTGTGGTGTTGTTAACTGAATAGTTCATTATATTTAAGATTTAGTGAAAGTTGAATAAGGTAAGATGTAAATAGCTTAGAGGATAATTTCCTTGGGGGTCATTTAATCTTACAACCCAATTGAAAAAACACCTACTTCATAGTGTTATTAATTAGGTGAAAATACATTGGGTATTTGTAAAATGTGAGTATCTATGTGACGAGCATGTATCTTGGTATCTGTCGTTTAAATAACCCTATTGTCCTTGTTTTAAATGTAACACCATACTATCTCTAGTTGCTTTTTGTGTTTCTTATATCTAGTCATATTTAGAAAATTGCAGTGTTTGTAGGAAAATTTGTCTCAATTAAATAATGGTTTGGTTATTGGCAGGACAAAGGAAATAGAGGTAATTATCCATAACATTTCTATGCATGGTGTGATTTTATTTTTTTTTAGTCACCTGTCCTTAAGTGAGTTTATGGTATGGCCTTGCATCTATCATTCTTCCATTGTCTCTCTATCAATATGTTACCTGAAATCCACATTTCTGATTTGAATTTGATCAAATTGTAATTTTATAACATCAGTATGTTTAAATATAAATGAGATCCAGATGTATTAGTATGGTTCTCTTTGATTCTATTGGCTGATCTTGTTTCCCTTCAGGAGACCATATTTCTTGTCTCATTTTGATCAGACTTGAAGTAGGGGTTTGTATTATCAAGATTTCAGTCTAATTCCATAACAGGTGAAATTCAGTCGTATTTATGAGGTGATCCTCTGATTGGCTGACCTTGTTAACACTCTGAAAACTATTATGCAATGTCAGATCCAGTTTAGGTAAAACTTAATGTATAGGCTCATATCATTAAGGTCTCAGATAATGAGTGAGATCCACTCATAATGAGGCAGTCGTGCATCTTGTTGGCTTAGCAGTATGTGAATGAATTGATCTTGTATCTGATAGTTTGCATATTTTTTACCACCCATAAGTTCTATCTGATACAGTTTTGCTCAAACTTGGAATCGAGGTTTATATGATCAAGATTGCTTGAGTTTGAAAGGGAGCAAGATCCAGTCACATTTACAGTGTGATCATGCATTATCTCCTCCAAGACTATTTCTGGTCTGAAAGTAAATAGCCACAAATCTTCCAGTTCTGTGATGAATATAATTACGAGTGAGATCCACCTATATTAATAAAGTGATCTTGCATCTGGTTGGTTGAACTTGTCAACACTTTTGTTGAAATTTTTATCACTCTTTGTAAATGGGTTTATATTATCAAGATATTTATTGAATTTGGCAAAGGTCAAGTTTTGAACTTATTGATGAGTTGATCTTGTATACAATTGGGTGGACTTCTTTCCACTTGAGAGATACTGTTTCTGACCAAATTTTAATGAGACTTAATATTCTAATATTATGAAGGTGTTGAGGAGTCTTAGTATGAGCATGTCCTATATCTCTATTTGGAGGTGATCTTGCATCCGATTGCCAAGGTTTTTAGAGACTAATTTTTATCTAGGACTTAGTATGAGCATGTCCTTTACCTCTATTTGGAGGTGATCTTGCATCCGATTGCCAAAGGTTTGTAGAGACTAATTTTTATATAGGACTTAGTATGAGCATGTCCTATAGCTCTATTTGGAGGTGATCTTGCATCCGATTGCCAAAGGTTTTTAGAGACTAATTTTTATATAGGACTTTGATCAAACTTGGTAAATGGGCTTATATCATCAAACCTCTGAGTATGATTGAGTGAAGTCCATGCTTATTAATGACATCATTCTGCATTTGGTTGGCTGAGCTTGTCAGTACTCTAGCAACTCTATTTCTTATCAGATACTGATCAGACTTGTTAAATAGTCTGATATTATCAAGATGTTGGACAGGTTTGATTAGGAGCCAGATCTGCATATTTATGACACAATATTGTATCTGATTAGCTGAGTTTGTTACCACTCCTATGATTGAATTTCAGGTAAACTTTTTTGTTCCAAGGTGGTAAGTAAGTGCATATTATCATTGTGTTAGTTTCTATAATAAGTGAGATCTGCACATATTAACAGCTTAGTGAAATGGTCAATGTTAAGTGACAAAAGTGGGTGAGCAGAATCACACTCTCTTGTGCCTCAGTTGTTCTGTGTTTGATGTGGCCATAATCACTACTATCCCTTCATTTTCAGACAACTAAGATAGCAGTCTAGTCTCACGGTTGGAATTTATTGTGCTTGCAATAAAATAAAGAAGTTCCGATTCCAGCAGGGTCACTGGAAAATGGCTGAAAATTCATTCACATTATATCATGCAAGACCAAGAAGCAATGTTACTAAGTTAGAATTTCAACTTTGTCAAATAACATGTATGTTTTTACTTTGTTATATGACTTGTATAGTCAACAATGTTGGACCTTCATTACAAGCTTAACCCTAAACTCGTCTGTTATAAAAAAAAATTATGTCACAAGATCTCACTGCTTAAAATGAGAAGCAATAATGAACACTATATTGATGTTTAACATCACATGGCATTATTTGGTATACAGTATAGACATTCATAATTGCAACTTGCAGTATCACTCCAAATCATTCTTTAGATTTACTAATAGAAAAAGCATAATTTGTTCCTTTCAAATTGGATCCTTGACTAACTGTACACTTTGGAATAGAAAATATTGGTTTGTAAACTTTGAAGATGATAATTGGAAGGGTGTTGTTTAAGGCCTTATGGATTTGAGGGATATGCAAGCTGTGTGATAAATCAATGATTCAATCAGTAATGTTTGGGCCTTACATTCATAAAAATTTAAGGGCACAAATTTACTTGAAACTTTGCAACTAACTTTAAAAACTGACAGTGATAATCCTTGAAGCTTTAAACTCTGGCCACTTCTTTATAAAAAAAAAAAAATTGGTTAAGTTCAACTCTGATAAATGTGATTTTCTGCTGCTCTGTAAGGTATTGGTACACCTGTGTTTATCTGATTCTTGTCTTGGAAAAAGGTTTGCAAAAAAGACTTTTAAAGCTTAAGAGAATATAACAATTTAACACCATCATGAACATTTTTACTGTTTCTGTAATTGTTTGAATATTAGTTCTCATTTGATGTTATTGTGTCAGCAGATTGTTGTGTTTGTGCTTGTAAAATATTGTTTGCTGTATGATTTTGTTGCATCAGCAACATTTTCATTCTTTGAGAAAAGAAGAATAAGTGCAATTTGTACATAAAGATATACAGCTAAAATCTGTATTTGTATCAGTTATACATGTTGCGAAGTTTGCTTAAAAACATTTTCCACTGAATTGTAGAATTCTTTATTATCATCTTTACTAGCTTATAAGTAGAGTCCAAATACAAATTGCACAGACCCAGGTCTGCCATCACATAATGTACAAGCAGATCTGGGTCTATGTAGTTTGTTATAGTAAAAGTCACGCAAGTCATGTATGCACATTTACTCATTTTAAATTAAATATAAATTGTTCTTTTAAAATGTAACACTAATTTTCTTCGAACAAAGTCTATTCAGTCCTGATTATTGAATGCTCTGCACCTTAACTGTCATCAACAAATTTAAGGACAAAAATTATCGATCTCTGTGGTCTTTTGCAATGGTGGCCTATACTAAACTTGGATCAAGAAAAGAGCACTTCAGGTGGAATTGTCACAATATGGGGTGGTACGAATTTGTTTATCAGTATGCGTAGTTTTCATTGTGACATCACAGCGCGCATCATTCAATCTGGATTGTACTGGATCACACCTTTAGGTTCATTTTGTCCAAAAATGTACACATACTTTCACATTGATTTTGCCACATGCACTTATTGGGGCGTCTAAATAATGACCTTTCAAAGGAATGTGGATGCATACGAATCAAATGAAGTGAATACTTCCCACTTAAAGGTATGTAGAATCAAATTCTAAAAAATGCCACTCATTACTGAAATAGTTGGTGTTGAATGTCTACATGACCTGTGTTACTTTTACTATAGGAGTAATCAGTATAACAGTGTAAATCCTGATCTTCTGGCACACTATGCGAGGTCAGATCAGGGTCTGTGTCATCTGCAGTTGGATGTTATATATATGATAGACTTTTTTGCTCCTATTACGTTGCTGTTATTTATAATTGTGGTCATAGATTGTCAAGAGGATTCTTGTTGTTTACATAAATATAGTGTACCCTGTGTATTTCAAAAGGAGTGACCGATAAGCAGATTTGTAGGACATCTGATATCAGCCAACCAAGGTGTGTACTCAGATGGGTTATGTAAGGCAAGAGTTTAAATATTGAATTCAGGCAAATAATTTGCAGCCAGATTTGGACTATTCTGTGAAGATATGGTAAAGTCTTGTAAATAACAAGTAGTACAAGTTTTTATTTTTCTATCTAAGGCAGTACATTACATTTTCATTATGGAAATGAGTGTCCTTTAATTTCATTAGTTGCACAAAATCTTAAAAATTATGCTATGATTTCATTAGTTTTCAGTTGCTCGTTTGTAAATAGAATTGTATTTGTTAATTTTTGTTACTTCATAAATAATAATTAAAAAAATGTCAGTTTGACAAATTTATGTACATTTATTGTATATATTGGGATCATGGTAGACTTCGTAAAGTTGAATGTGTTTGTAACTGTGTGTTTGTGTAGACTTTGTAAAACTGAAAATGATGGTGTGTTAATAGAATTTCTGAAACTGAATGTGTGTGTGTGTGTGTGTGTGTGTGTGTGTGAAGAGAGAAATGCATTGTATTTCAGCTTTTATATGTGAATTGACCATAACTGTAAATTAGACTCTATTGGCTTTGATTGGCATGTCCATTTTTTGTGGTTGAAATTTTGTCAATTATTTTGTTGTCCTCAGCTGTCAACAACTAATCGTGATTGTTCTTGAAAGCTCAATATTTAACAGTTGTACATATCTTTAAGTTTCTTGATTCAAGTGTTGGTGTTGGAGTGCTATGCTTTCAGTCATTCATTTCTGAGTTCCATAGGTATTGTAAATATATGAAGGTTGACAACCTTTTTGTATATAAATTAGTGTTGTTGTTGAAGCAAAATGTAAATATGTTTGCTGGGTATGATGACCTTAACCTGAGTGCTTGAAAAATAACTGTCATGGTGTTATTTATTGTCATGTATTAGTTATATCTCGTATTAATGTATCTTTGATGTTGTAAATACTTAAAATAACCAGGGATTCTGTTTCAGTGGATGATGTGTTTATGTCTAAATAATTGGGCCTTGAGGTCATCCTTTGTACATTGTGCGGATATTTCAGTATTTACATGTTTTGCTAATCATTTGTATGTTTGCTGTATTAACCCATCACTCTTAAGTTTGAACTGTAGAGTGCACATTGCATATACTTTTACAAAGTATTATATGTAAAAACATATCTTTATTTGTTCTTGTGTACTATATTGCTATTAGAAATAACCCCCTCAAATTTTCAGGCAGAAAATGGTTTTTTTCTTCCATAGAAAGGTACTAACAGTAATTTCTTGGTGTCTTAATCCTGCATATTTATCTCCCGTCATTACATACAGACATTGTAGGGATTATCTTATCATATGTGATGTATATGCATTTTAGAATTTGGATTACCCATCCCCCAATTACGAATTCACAAATCTTGTATCTGAACAAGAGTGCTTAATCATGATAACTTTGTAACCAAATACATATTCCTGTCAGAATGTGTTACCCTGTGATCAGGATAGCTGCTCAGTGATGCAAACTGTCTGTTTAAAAGCTACACTTACATGACAAGAAAAGTCACATGGTTGCAAAGTGAGCTCTTGCATGTGACATGTTCCCAGAAAGCAAGAGAATTCAAACGGTGAGAATCAGTCACTCAGTGCACTCCTTGGTTATATTTAGGACACGTTCATGTTATATTTCACTTTACCAATGAATCAGGCATTTTGAACTCCAAAACTCCACAATACCTTATGTCTGCCTTAGTTGTGTTTGCAAAAACAAAAACATTCCACATCAGTATTGTTGATATTTTTTTTAATGAGCAGAGTAAATATTTGATATGAAGTAAGAGAGAAGTTATATAGTATGAAATTGCTTCAGTGAGTAGTTTAATGAAAACAGGAAGTGTATAGTAATATTTAACCGTAACTGTGCAGTAACGGTCTACACATATCAGTATAATGATACACAGTATGATCAGCACATGACAGAACTCCAAGTATAAATTATATGTTTTATTTTGCTTGTTCTTCCCTCACTAATCTGGAGGTGTAATTAATGATCCAATACATTTACTTCACTGATTGCCATGATCGCTTTAAAGACATTTTTAGCTCACCTGACTGCAAAGACAGATGAGCTTATGGTTAGGTCTTTAGCCATCATGCATTGTTGGTTGTGCTTTGACTATTAACAGCTGCCATTTACAGTTAAAGATTGTTTGACAGAATTGGACCAAATGCATCAGAAAGCACCTGGTATGAAGCTGTTTCAGTTTTGTTCAGGTGATGCGGATTTGCCATCAAATATGAACACCATTAATAAAAAATGTAAGAAACTTTAAATGACTTTTTCCCCATTAGCACTGAACAGAATTTGATCAAATTTGACAAAAGCATGTTGGCATGAAACTCTTTCCAGTTTGTTCATATTAAACTAAATCAAACTGCTAATACTAAAACAATAAAATAGAAACATTTTTTCAAAGACTTGTTCTTAAAAACTGCTTTATTGAATTTAACACTATTTGAAAGAAAGCATCCAGACTTGAAGCTCTTTCAGATTTATTATAAAGATGCTGATGTGCCATCAATTACGGACTCCATTACGAAAAATAAAAAAAAAATGTTTCAAAAACTTCACAACAAGAGTTACATAATAGATTTTTACTAAATTTGTCAGAAAGTATTGGTGCATATAGGGCTTTCAGGTTGTACAGAATAATGCTTTTTCATCATATTGCTGCCATTATTAAAGATATAAAATTGTTCTTGCCAAATTGTCTGTTAAAGTAAGGGAAGTAATATAATGAGGACTTATCGCAGCTTTGGGCCAATCATAACATCCATGGCTATTTCTGCAAGACAAAAATATGTCTTTGATGTATGTTGGTGCAGTAATTTACAGAAAATCTACACATTATTATTTGCTGGAAATTTCTCCAAAACAAAAAGGAGACTGCAATCTGTGTGGATTAGCTCTGCTATTTCTACAGTTGGTTGAATTATAGGACTGATTGAGAAGTTACATGTGAGAAACAATAGTTTGATGCATTGCAACTCCTTTGTCAATTGTTTTGTAAATGGCCAAGGTAGTCTAAATGCAACTATTGGCATACAGTTGTGGTATGATCAGTAGAATTGACCTTGAAGTTGTGCATGAGCTTTGAGCTTGTGCTGAGTTCTGTGCATTGCAGAAATATTTTGTAAAATAATATGTAAAATATAAGTTAAAAAAGATTGATTCATAGATTTCAGTCATACAAATTATTAAATTAGTAAAATAATACATTAAGGGATCAACTTGAACAATTAGTAACTTTAAAGTTGAAGAAAAAAGAAAATATCCCAAACTGCATTTTAAAGAGTCAAAATAAATTATGGATAAAAGTAACTTGGAAAACGATTAAGTGTATGCCGTCTTGGGGATGAATTTGCTGTATTGTATCCATTAGTGAAAATACCTTACTCTTACTGCACAACAAAATCTTGCCAGTGCAACAAAATATCTGCAAATGAGATTATATCAGAAGGTCTGAAATATGTTTTCCTGATTTTTTGTTATTACATGTATATGCATTATTTTGTGGCATTTCATCTGTTAAATGCCATTAATTATGCATTACTTTAAATCTATATTTGATACTTAAAAGAAAAATAACCCAATATGCCTTTTTCCCTGAGACACTTTAATTACTGTCATTAATAAAAGAAATCCAGATCCTCAAGTTTCTGGATGCTGTCCCTTGAAATTTTCTATCCTTGAAAAGAAGACAGACAAAAGGAATTAAAAAACAAATGAACTGCAGATTTTATGAATTTTGTGACCAGATTGCATTTGTGAACAATGCATTTTTTTTACACGTGGAACCAGAAACACATGCCTAAGTGCTCCAAACCTTCTTTCCACTCCACATTTTTATGCAGTGCATACAGTTGCTTTCAGAAGCTTACATATGTCAGTTATCCATGTGAGCAATATCAGGCAGACTTTGGTCTCATGTTTGTAAGAGACATTGCTACAACTGCACTTCATAATGTTTTGTATATTTATAGTGGAGGGCTCAAGAATGTTCTTTTTATAATTTCTTCCTTTCAGTCTATTGAACAAGTTGACTTGTAAACCTTGGTTCATAGTGTAAAGATATCAGACAAGTAGTTTTTTAATTTTATGTTCAGTAGACTCTGAGACAAGATTAATATAAATTTATAACAGTGTATCTCCTGATAAACTGAACAATAATCATAGGCTGGAAGGGTTTTTGGAATTGGCCTGATCTTCACCCAATTCATGTCCATCCATTCGTGCAAGTTTGCTATCATTGCTAAACTACTTGGAGGATTACATTCATGCCAATGTCCAGTAGTTGCTGAATATTCAATATGCCCATCAAAGCAGCCATCTTAAAAAAGTCTTGTTACAGCAACAGTTGTTGTCTTGAAACGGGGGGGGCCTCAGATGGCTGAGTTATCCAAAGAGTCCACCTTTAACAATCACGGCCATCTCACCTCTGCCCATTGTGGGTTCAAGTCTCTGGCTTGTTCTTTGTGAGTTATTGGGTAAGCTTGCCAGTAGTTTCCTGTGGGTTGATGGTTCTTTGTGGAAGTTTTCAGGGTTCTTCCTCCACTGGTTGTACTGGCGGCCCATATATAGCCCATCATGCGCTGAAAAATCCAGCTGCAGCACTGCTCAGTTGTACATGGCTTGGAACTAAGTTGCACATAGCTTGGAACTAAAGTAACAAAAAACAACCTAAACATTATTGGTCAGTCACATTACCTGTAATGTAGTCAGTGGAAAAAAAATAACTATGATTCTAATAAATAAATAAATAAATGAGGCAAACTTTATGATTTTCAAGTTCTAATGTATCATACAACTTAATTTTCATATGTAGATAACACTTTCTTTTGCATTTCTGATCCAGTGTGGTATTTGCTGTATACTCAGAGAAACACTAACAAAAATTAAAATTGGGCTTGTTTGCTTAAATACAATTTAAATGTGTAGAAGTTTGGAGTAAAGCCCAATTCATTGGCAAATTGATACATGATGTGCACCTGGTATAAAATAAACAGAGAATCTGCATTGAGTGACGATTCTGGCTCAAGTTGTTGAGGCAAGCAATCTGTACTTCAGGTTGGTGTTTATACTTATATAAAACGCAAGCTTTTTCGAGTATTTACTACTATGTAAAATAACAACAAACAGGATTATTTATGCAACAAAACAAATTCACACATTGCATATATTTAGTACATATAGTAACATAATTGTTCAAGACTTTACAGAATACATACAAAGACAAACTACTAACATATATGTAGTCTATACAGTTGTATATAAAGCTGTGCAAGACTATAATATACATATATGCATACATAAACATTTGAAAACAAATTATACAGTTTATATTCAGAATTTACCAGGGTCTTCGGAATTTAATAGGTCTTGGGTAACTCTTTTTCCCAGAAATTAATATGACCAGATATTTGAGAAATTTATTGTAATAATATGGAAAAAAAATTTTTTTTTTTTAAAAATTGAAACATGAAAGAAAATGTGTATCTACTGAATTATTAAAAGGACAAGAAACTCATTTTTTTCCCCCGATTTGCTGTTTCTCAAACTTTGCATTTTATTTATTAAATTATTTTTCTTAGAAAACTTGTACTGTAGAACATCACCCTACAACAGTATTTTTTAAATTTTACTCTCTTCAAAATTTATTGACAACAAGCTGACATACTACCTAGATTATGCATAATCCTATCTGATGGGCATTTCCGACAGTAAAGTTTTAATTGATTAGGTCAACAAAGAAGACTTGGAGGAGGATATTAAAATTGTTGCTAATAGTATCTGCTCATTTTAATTGCAACCTGAGCTACACATAATCTATTTTGAAGGTCTAATGTATGCTGCCACACAATTCAGGTAAAAGGCACAGCGAGGGCTGGTATAATGTCTATAGTACAGACCCTAAGGCAGTCATTCAGTTTGTCAAGTCAAGGATATAAGCTGTCAGTCTATATTTGCCCTGGGTATTTTGATGTTCAGATATTTGGGGAGAATCATTGTCAAAATATTGCATAGAATAATGAAGGGTACATTATGTCCAAATGTCCTGTATGTCAAGTTAGCAACTAGTAGTTGTAGGTCATTTGTTGATCCTGTCTTGCAGATATGGCCATTTTGGGATCTCTGGTACATACATTATAGAATCAAACATATTCTTCAGATAGTTACCATCATTATAAAGTTTCACATTTTTCTTGGATAAACATGAAATGTAGTAAACAATTCATTCAGGTGTGAGTAGTCAGAACTTGTTTGTAATGGTAATACAATTTTGAAACAACATATATTTGTATAAATATATGTTATCATGAAAAAAAATTCCGTAAGTAATACCATCTGATGAAAGTGTCAACATGTACATTCACCAGCTGGTGAATCATTAAAATCGCTGTTTGAGTAACTTGGTTGCTTCCTTGGAGTCACTAATTTCACAAACAATATACTCGTGTATAACAAATTTACATTTCAGTCATTGGTATCACAGGCGTGACTGTCACTATCAGAATTAACATAATCCACGAAATCAATAGCCTTGTTGCCATCACAATCACCATCGCTGTTAATGACATCTTTTTGTCCATAAAATACTGGCATACTGTTATGCAGCAAAGTTTGTGGAAGTATTACGCCATGCATGATAAATCATATTGATTGTGGACAGTACATTAAATCATGCAGGGGTTTTTTGTGAGGTAGTTTTGGATTAGAGCATGATGGTATTTTGACTGTTATTCCTTGTATTTTGTTTCGTAGCTGTGTGTCTCTAGAGACATTTTTATTTCTGACTAGCAAGTTTTCAGCCATTTCTCAACAGTCAGAATTAAAAATGAACACAAGAGAAATTAACTTCAAGCTGTACTCATCAGTCATTGCACAGGTACAGAATGATAGCTATAGGAAATGTCTAAATTATTTAGTCAAAAAAAGTACAGAACAAAAACATTTCTTTTCATGCTTTTATTGCATTGAACCAGCAACTTGTGATTCTAAGGTACCGAATATAAATGAGCTGTGATTATCATGCCTCTGTTACTAGGCATTTTGGTTACTGATTATGAATGACGTGATTATCATTATTTTATTACCTGGTGCCTTCGCTGCTATGCCTTTTTTTTAAATGACTGCCATTGTTTATATGCCTTTGGCATGTAATGCAGTAAAAATATAATTGAGCAGATTTTCTTGAGCGGTCCACATAAGTCATGCTACAGTCTATTAGCCATTGTAGCAAAGTAACATAACAAAGCACTTGGAATACATAGTAATTAGGAATTAGCTGGAGTAATTAAAGTCAAACATTCTAATAAGGTAAATGTATTCAAGGACATAATAAACCATTTTTATGTACTATTGCTACTGTGGTCATCTGCAAATTTGAGTTCTTAGATATGGAGCTTTTCAAGTTTTTTAAACTTAGTGCAGGACACAATAACATTTGACATGATAAATGCATGGTATATAACTTACTGCAGCCTAGTGTCTGGTGATGTCCAATCCATTTCAGTACTTTCTTTTGAAGGTTTCTTAGAGATTGCTGATAAATGTTTCTGTATCCCTCAAAATGAAATTATATTTGAAACAATTTGAGCTACAGCATTCTTTCACTCTTAAAGGTTGATGAAAAGTATTGATCATGCCATTTGAAGCATCATGCCTGTTGGGAAATGTGCAAGCTAGCTGGAAATGATGTTCATTTTAGAGGTGGTTTGCATCTGTAGTGAGTGTAGTTTCTAATTTTATGTGACTGGACAGAAATCCTGACAGTGGCTGTCTGGTGTCAGTATTATACATCTGTAAGAAATTATTATTGTCTTCAGTAGTAATACTATGGAAGATTGGTCAGAAACAGTTTGATATCCATTACAGGAGATTATTGAAGTAAGAACTATCAATATATGTGTATGCTTCAGTTACATTAGTGTAGCATGTACTATGCCAGAAACATATCTTCCGTATGCCATCAGTTAGCAAGATTCTTTAATTAATAACAAAGGCATGTGCAAAACATGTTTTTACAAAAAATGTAGAATATAAATATCTCTCTATATATAATTAATCAGTCAGCTTTGAAACTGTGTTAGATATTTAGTATTGTTAATAAACTGCATGCTTTGAAACTGTGTTAGATATTTAGTATTGTTAAGTAAACTGCATGCTTGTGGCTGAATGGCAAGTATTGATCTGATTCATCAGTACCTTTGTGAGGTTGACAGATTAGATCGATCTGAAAATACTATAATGAGTGGAGGAATTTCTGATACCTAGAAACTGGTTTGGATCAAGATGATTTCAGTTTTATTTACTGAAACGCATTGATTTTCCTACAGTTAATTGGGTAGCCTTCATTGTGAATAATGTTTTAGTTGGGCATAATGAAGTTCACTTTTAAAGAGTGGCATGCCAGTTAGAAATTTTCAGCATGGCAGTCTTAAAAACAGAATGTGACAGCAGTGGACAAAATATATCAGACTTTTAAAATTTATACAATATGTTCATCACTGATGGCAAATTAGATTACTTTAGAAATGTGTATTGAACCTTTCATTGAGTAACAGCTAAATATACATGTATGTCAGGGTTCTTTTAAAGAAGTAAATTCTTGGTCTGCAGGCTACAAACCAACATCATTTATGTTAATGTATCAAATAGAGATTTTATTGACTAAAACCATCATTGCATTGGTCATGTCTTTTGCTTATGGCTCATGGATCATTGCTTTTTTTATCACCACAAATGGCCTATTGATTACAACTAACCATTGAAATTTACAAATTTGACAGGTAATTTGTCTTATTGAACATAGCCTGGAAGTAGCAGTTCCATCTCAGTAGTTGTACATATATATTTCTTGATGTATCTACATGAATTCATATATCTTTAAATTGATATAATTATTTTTGCTTTTTATCAAGGCCTGTTTAAAATATAGTAGTTTTGACACTTATTTTGGTAATGAGACCCCTCCAATTATTTTTATGTCATTAATGTATTAGATGTGTAGTAATATAGAATGAGGCGAAACTTGAGCTCTGGTTTAAATTTTGGGACACCATGTAACTTATGTCAGGGAAAGTTACAGTTGAAGAACTTTCACAGCTGTCAGGACTTTTTTTATTCTTTCTGTCTTTGCTAATTTTCAATGACTCAAAAGTTTGAATAGTTTCAGACAGTAAGCTTGGAGTCATACGCTCGAGTTTCATAATTAAAAAGTTTCTGGATCATGGAACAATGGAGTTTGATACCACAAAAGGGAGGTATGGGAAATATGTGTGGATTACTGTGGGCTTGACGAGGAATTCTTATAGGTGCAATTCCTATACTGTACTGACTGGAGAAAATATATATTGTGTTTGCTATTACATGGACCATATTGGGTTTGATTGAATATGCTTTCTCAGCTCTTTCTTGAAATTTATTGTCAGTTTGCCCAGCTTTTATGCTTTATACGCATATATTCACAAGTGGCTGTTCATTATTTTTGTTTGTAATAGATATTGGTTACTGAGTATACACACACACAAACACACAGACTTTCAACTGTAACCAATTCAACTGTGCATATTTTTGGGATATGTATGTGCAACTTCTCATGTCTGTTGAAGGTAAAACAAGATTAATGTTTAAATGTGGAATCATATAAGTTTTATTTTTCATTTGCTTGCTGAATGTGCTGTGGTCAGAATATAGGCTTTAAGAGAATATTTACTTGTGTGTAAGTGCGGAGAAGGTACGTGTCCAGATATAAAATTTGTCACATTTAATAACATTTGGAACTTTTTTTACATCAGCATTTAGTTGTATCTGTGTACAGATTGTAAGGTGTGTGCATGTGTGTGTGTGGTTTTTTTAGTATTTTTCTCCTTGATGGTAACAAGTTCAAATTACTGTCCTTGTTTTTGAAAGAAATGTTGGTCATTTTTGTATATCATTATTCTTGTTGAATCTTATTTCATATCCAAATTGGAGACAGTGTCTGAAAGAAATTTTTTTAATTTTGATTTTATGTGCATTGTTCATCAATATCAAATGTTCTCCTTTAGTAAAGTCAATGAAAATTTAGGATATTTTTGCCAGAAAAAGATATTTCTTAATGACTTGTAGAAGTCCTTGAAAAGTCTTTGAAAAACAATTCTTTGGGACTATATGAACCAGGATATCTTATCATGGTGTACAGCCAAGTGTCAACATTGCACTTCATGCTGCCTTAACCCTCGACTTGTATAACTAGCCGAAACTATTTGAACAAGTGTGCTATTGTAGAGTTATTGTCCTTAGCTGAATCATTTGACCAATCAGGGAACATGTTACACATGTTAGTTACTCAGTATAATGACTTTCATTATATTCAGACACCTTGACTCCAGAGAAAACTTGTGTGTGAAAGCTTTAAATTGGAGAAACTGACATGACATTTTGTCATTATCTGTGGAGGCTGTGATCATTATTCTGTCGTGTCCTCCTATGTAAACAGAATGAACAACCCAATATCAGTTTCTGTAAGCTGTATCTGATCCAAAAGCAGAGTTGTTCACCCTGAAAGCCTTCCTTGGGCCCTGCTTTTATGGCATGTTTTAATTTATGTACAAACTGAGCTCAAGACTTAATCACTGCATTTCTCAGTTAAATTTAGAAAGTCTTAATTTATGTACAAACTGAGCTCAAGACTTAATCACTGCATTTCTCAGTTAAATTTAGAAACAGTATTCAGATGTTATAATTTAACATGACTATTACAAATACAGCATTTAGGCAGTGTTCCTTGTGCACATTGAAAATCCATTTAACACCAACTATTTGGAAACATTCAATGTAATGGTTGGTTTAAGAGATTGTATCCTTAATTAATATAATTACATTAATAACTTCAGAATGCAGGGGATTGTCTCATTAGGTGGCAAGACCAAGAATGTATAAAATCATGCATTACAACTGAAAGACCTGCTATCAACTTCTCATCATTGTTTTTTCTTAGACTTTTCAGACTTGGTGTAGTCCCACCAGTCCTAGCTTTTCCCTGTTATTATTTTCTGAATATATTGTGTAGCTGGTGTTATGTAGGTATGTCATGTTTATTACTATAAAAAAAAATGTCTTATGAAAAGAATTGTCATGGAAAGGCCAGTTTTGGATATTTATCCTCAGTTTGAGTCCTATGAATTTACTCCGTTAGTCCTGATGCTTGTGTTTCCACTCCATCTTGTACGAATTGGGAGGAATCTGGATGGTGAATAGTTTTAAAGAGTAATAAAGGAAATTAATTGGAGCAAATGTCCTTCTGATACCAAGACATTAAGGTAATTAGGGTGTGGATTACCAAGGTCTGCATCACGGTGTGAAATTTAAAATTGTATACATTTTATGAAGGTGGTGTCGAAATATTCAAGCTGTTAAGCATTTGAGAAAAGTGGAATACAATTTAAATTCACCAGAATCCATAACTAAAATATTGTCATATTTAAATTTGATCCAGCATACACATTTAGAAGCTTAACTTTTATGAAAAATACACCGGATATTTTCATATCTAGAACCAGGATTTAGATAACTTAATTTTTATTTTTCACTTTATGTACAAGTCATATCCATTTTGTTTTGTCTCCAGTGATCTTTAGATGTGTTTTCTTCCTTGTTCTGTAAATTGTAGCTTTGGAGTTTGTATGTTCACTTATGTGTCATAAAATCGGTTTCTTGTATGTTGTTGAATGTATTTAAAATATGTTTAAAAAAGTTGATTAATTAGCAGACTACATTACATTTCTTAGACGACAAGCATTTTTGACATTTTCTTTTTGTCAACTGTATCAATTTTGATTTCAAAATAATTCTCTTGTATGAGGATTCAAAAGCCACATAGTGCTTCAAAATAATAAAACATGCAGTTTAAATGATCAGACATGTTTGGTTTCCTTATTTTATTGAATTGATACATACCTTACCTAAACCAGACTGGGGTTGGCAGTCTTGGTGTGTCCTTGGGAAAGGCACATGGCTTCCATTTCCTCAGCATGATATAGCCAATAATGTATTAAAGTGCTGTAAAAGCCAGACAAAAATAAATAAAAAATCTGGTCTATTGCAGCTAAGTGTCCTTTTTGTCTTGTTTTAAACAAGAAGTAACAAATGCAGACATAGCAATCACATTACTTGTATGTTCATTTGCATTATTATGTCACTTTTTATGCCCCTTATATTTGTCAGACATCATCAGTCTTTAGACATATAAATTGTTTTTGTTATTCCCTACCCACTTCTATTGAATGAGCACATAACATTTCCTATATCAGGCCATCCCATCAAGTCACATACAGCAAATTTGCTCAATAATGTTTCATGGATTTTATAGATTCAAACAAAATTTGGTAAGAGGTTTTGCATTAAGAACATCTAGGTCATATTTCACATTCGTAGCATTTTAAGGGAGTTATAACCCCTGTTTAACTTGGAACTTTATTTGCATAAAAAATATTTACTCGGTGACCTTTGAAGGGCTTATGGATTCAAACCAAATTTTTTAAAGGCTTTGTCTTGAGAAGAAATCAGCCTATTTACTTAATACAGTAGGTTGTTTAGATGTACAGGTGACACTCGATTTATGTCATAGATGTGTTTCTGAGGTTATTCCGTAAATCTAAAGTAAATGAATATACATTTGCACATGGCCTTAAAATGAGCACAGTGGCACAAATTGAAGGTTATTTCTTCGTTATAAATGGTGTTAAAATGAAAGTGCATAAATTGAATTAGTGTAAATCAAGTGTCACCTGTAAAGGAAAATGGGGGCCACAGGTTTTGGATAATGTGACCAAGCAGTGTGAGAATGTGTGACTGGATGCAGTGTGAGAAATGGCCAAGTATGAGGCCCAGTTTGTAAACACCTTTATCGTTTGTGTGTTGGCTTACTGAGATTAAAATATTTTTACATTTTTATATCTGAGAAAATCGACTTCTTGTTGATTTCATGCAAGTATGACATGAATTTAAGGTCACATAAATTTGCTTGGCCTGATAGTAAGTGACTTCATGCCAGAATGCTTTTTGTAACATATTTTAAAAATCTTTATTATACATCACATTAGGTAATAATTCAGAATGTATGCCGTAAAAAATTGATTAGTAACAGAATGAAGAAAACTTTAACACAAAAGCAAAAGTATTGGTTTCTCAATAATATTCTACATCACAGACCTGGTCAAAACTTTGTGGATGGTTTGTACTCTGGGTAAGGAAAATGCCTGTCAGTTTTGGAGTAAAAAAAGTCAAAAGCCAAAGTTGCTTTAAATTTCCAGGGGTTAAAGTTTAGACTTTTTTTTTTTTTTTTGCCAAATGTTGAAACCGTAGCTGATATTTTGAGCCATAACAGGGTTTTCAAATTAGCTGCTTTGGCAATCATATTGTATGTCAGATTGGTACCATTTTTATTCAGGACCAACATTAGAAGCTTTTTAATGAAAACCCCATGTGAATATGACCATCAATTCAGAAGGAGTAGTAGTAACAAGATTTCAAGCTGGCCACCATGATAATCATATTCGATATCAGATTAGCATAATTTTCATTTATGCCAAACTAGACCTTTTTCAGAAGCCTTCTGGTGAAAACCCCCATCAATAAGACTTCGCTTGAGTACAAGTGGCAATGATAGAATTCTCAAGATGGCTCCCATGGTGGCCATGTTGGATATCAAATCAGCACCACTTTCATTTAGGACCAAATAAACATCAAAAAGACCCCATATCAATATTACTTTGTAGTTAACAGTAGCTATCACAAAAATTTAAAGATAGCAACCATGCATGATGGCCATATTGTTTATCAGATTGGCATCATTTTCATTTAGGACAAGTAGATCATGATAAATCCTTTCTTGAGTGCCTCATGTTGATGTTCAGGAATTGATATTAGCAATATCAAGATTTTCAAGATATCCACTATGGCAGTCATACTGGATGTCTGAGTGGCACCATTTTCATTTGAGACCAAGTAGATATTACAAGACTTTTGATTAAAACTCCATGTCGCTAGGATTTTCCATTGAGGAGGAGCAGGAATAACAATTCTCAAAATGGCTGCCAGTGTGTTCATATTTGAACCAGGTAAACAAGTCTTTTAGTGAAAAACCCATTTTGATATAAAATACCCATTTTGATATAAAATACCCATTCAGAAGGAGTTTCAATAATAAGATCATCAAGATATTGGTTGTGGTGGCCATATTGGATTTTTTAGCAGCACCATTTTCATTCAGGATTAACTGGACATCGCAAGATGTCACTGGTGAGAACCACAGGTAGATGTGACCATTCTTTCAGAAGGGATAACAACAACATTTTAAAATTGACCACTGTGATGGTCACATTATTTCCAAGCAGCGTGATTTTCAATAAAATCCAATTAGACATCATAAAAAGACTTTTGTTGAAAGTTGATATGACTTAAATTCAAGAAGGGTAGCAACAGTTAATTTCAAATATGGCTGCCATGGTAGCCATATTGGACATAAGATTGGCACCATTTTTATTTAGGACCAAGTAGACTCGTAACAAGTCTTTTGGAAATACCCAATGTCGATATGACCATCCACTTGGGAGGAGAAGCAATAACAAGATTTCAAAGATAACCACTGTGGCAGTCTCAAATTGTGTTGAACATTTTCTTAGCAACTGTAGTCATAATTTAATAGCACAGCAGCATCATTTGTACAGTCTTAAAATAATTTTAAACTAACTTCATGCCATTATGCTTGATTGTAAGTTTGATATTTGAAATTGGTTCAGTGGTTTTTTAGAAGTTGGAAAAAGCAAATATTCACAGACTGATGATGCTTGACGGAAAACTTGTGACATACAGTGCCATACCAAACTCAGGACAGGTGAGCTAAAACCACTGAACAGAATTTGACTGAATTTGACAAAAAAGGCATAAAGGCCTTTCAAATTTAAATTCATGATGCCATTCCCAAGTGGGCTTGGTGTCTCACACCTGCCATCAACTAGGGATGAAGATTTTAAAATGTAGAGAAACACAATGGTTCTCAAAATATATGTGTAATTAACTGAATCAGACATTTCTTCAGAAGGCATCCATCTAATTTCTGGGCCCACTTGGGCCTTCTGTTAGGCAATAGAAGTATATGTATTTCTTACAAAAGAGTTTGTAAAATTTGTTGGGTGAAGATGTTACAGGAATCATTTTTCACAAATAGAAAAAAATGTTTAAGAATGGTTTTTTTATTGAAAATAGTGTTTTAAGCAAATGTGCGAGAAAGGTAATAATTTCTGTTTAACACAATGGATCATAATATTTTAGCAACCTATTATAGCAGTATTGTCTATAATAAAAGTCCATAATCAAGGAATAGAGAAATAAAATTGTACACATACAGCTCTCCCTTATTATAATGCCCTTCATTATAGCACAGTTCAGATATAACACTACTGCCATGGATCCCATAACCAAATAAAACCATTATACCTGAATTGTACGACACTATGGGTTGAAAGATGAAAAAAGATTAGTATGCTACCTTTATTTCCTCTATAAAACATTATTTGACAAAGTTAAATGCACAAATGCCATAAAGTGAAAAAAATATATTTAATATTTGATATAAAATATTATATTAACATCTATACTCACTTATAAGTCAAATCAAAATGCAAACAAGATCCTGATATGCCACAGCATAATGCGCATGCAGATCAGGATCTATTGTGTTTTTTCTACTCATTACCCCTAACAAACTGCACAGACCCAGATCTTCTGATGCATTATGTGACGACAGATCTGGGTTTGCACAGTGTGTTGTTGGGCTTGTAAGCAAGTATATATGTCTGTTTATTCCCCTTCCTCCCAATACACAGTCATTGAATTTTCAATCATTCCCACCATACCATGGTTTTGGTGCATAACACCATGTTATAATTAGGGAGAACTGCACATTATTATCTCTAACTGTATGATTTTATTTATTAATTTATGAAATAATTAACATGAAAAACATGTTCAGATACTGCAAACAGCAGACATGCTAATATTTGAATTACTGTGAATTAATTTTGTTGGTATTAATTTTTTGGTTTTCTAAAAAATGACATAATTGTTAGTACTTGGATATGATTTCATGAGATCTCTAAAAGTTGGGGTTTGTAACAACATCCAGTCCATGAAAAATTGCCTCCAACAAATTTTTTTAATTCACAGCATTAACAACCATTACATAATTTTTTCAAAGATTCTCAATCTATTATAGAACATTCAGTAAACAGGTTAGCTATATTAAATATACAAATTTATGGCATATTCAAGGATGAAGACTTGTTTGTGGAATACATATAAATTTCAAGAAAAGACAGTCTCAGAATATGAATTCAATATATATTTATCTGCACAAACCATGCACCAAAATGTAAAGTTCATACAACCAGGTCTGTCATCACATAATGCATCTAATTCTGATAAAAGAGATAATTGTGTGAAATGAAATTGGGGTCTATGCTCATTGCTTGAACGTACAAGTAGACTAACAAGATACACCCTGATCTGCCAGTAAATTTGGAGAACACGTCAAACTGGCACAGGATATAGAAGATAAAACTTCATGATGTTTGCTATAGAGCATAATAAGTTATTGAGATATTCCAGTATACTGTTGCTATCCAGCTTAATCAGTTGTTGTGATAATCTAGTACAAAGTTTCTTATTAGCATAACAACTTTTTAAAAATATTCCAAAGTGTACAAAGTGTCAACTTGGTACAATTAGTTATTGAGACGTTTCAGTATCAAGTTTCCATTTAGCATAATACAGTTTTGGAAACAATACAATGTACAATACAGAACAATGTTTCTTGTGCATGAAACTTAATGATCTTTTCAGTTTAGGGTAGTTATTGAGGTATTCCAGAACAATGATTCTGCTTAGCACAATTAGTTATTGAGAAATTTTAGAGCAAAGGTTCTAATTAGCATAATTAGTTATGAGACATTTCCATACAAAGGCCCTGCTCAGTATAATATGTTTTTGAGATATTCCAGTAAAACGTTCTTAATGTATAAAACTGAATGATCTTGTCTAGTTAGGATAATATGTTATTGAAATATTCCAGTACAAATTAATGATTAGACCCTCTATTTCTCATTATGTAACTTGTATAAATTCATGATCCTTATTATGTAACATAAAAATTCATGATCTGACCCTTTATTCTCGTTATGTAACTTGTATAAATTCATGACCTGACCCTTTATTCTCGTTATGTAACTTGTATAAATTCAAGATCTGACCCTTTATTCTCATTATGTAACTTGTATAAATTCATGATCTGACCCTTTATCCTCTTATACAACTGGCATAAATTCATGATCTGGCCCTTTATTCTCATTATGTAATGTGTATAAATTCATGATCTGACCCTTTATCCTCTTATGCAACTGGCATAAATTCATTATCGGACCCATTTATTCTCATTATGCAACTTGTATTAATTCATGATTAACCTTTTATTATTATTATGGAGTCTATTCATGATTTTGTTTAAAATGTAAGTTATATATTGACCTGAAGGATAAAAAGTGAATTAAAACCCTCTGACATTTTCTTAAATTTGGTTTAACTAAGTGCATGCTGAATTTCTGTGACAAGAATAAAATCTAAATTTATGGCTTTAATGAATTTGACTTCTGCACTTTAAAATCTTGAGAATACTAGGTCTATCTGAAGGCACAAAACCAATTTAATCATAAAATCCGAACTCAGACTACAGACTTTCATGTTCTAAAATTTTGAGAATATGGGACCTGTCACTGAAGTCATAAAACCAATCTAAGCAAAACAATAGACTACAGACTCCAAAAGTAGAAAGAATACTTACAGTCACTCAATAGCACTGAATTTTGGATAATCCCGACATTTTTATGCCTATGCAAAGTTACAGAGGAGAACAAAAACAAGAAACTTGAGAATGACTTCAAAATTTGTGTTCATTAAGATTTTTGACAACAGAATCTGGATACAAATTTATAAACTGAGACCTGAGTGTCCTATTTCAACTGACCTGACCACCACTCCACTACAAAACATGGGCAAGGTTTCAAGGTAAAGTGGCAGAGTCAGCATGTGCTTTAAACTTATTAATCCTCAATCCAATTGCTTGAGTAAGCACTGAACTAATGGTCAGTATAAATGGCAATGCTGGATGAAGCTCAGGCCTCTTTGGGTTCTGTAGTTTGATATCTTAGATGTTCTTTTGCCTCTTCCAAATATCTAGTGGAAGGGGAATGCTGAAGATAAAAGAAATATGATGTCCATGAACAGACCCCCACAGTTTGCAGGATTTGAATTTCTTTTTTGAACTTGTGATAAATACCATGCCTGGCATCATAGAAGACTTTACATGTTAGGTCATTTTTAAACAGTTCAAAACTAAATTTGAATTAACCATCAAATATGGCATATGAATTCAGTACATTTCATGTGCACAGCACAGCTACTGACATAGCTGTGGCCATAGAGGTTGACATCATGCTTTTGAAGTTTGTAAAGTGTCCACTTTAGACCCAGACTTCATCTTCTGGATTTGCTCCTCTGTTTTAGAAAACAAATCTAATGGGACATACAGATGGCTCATTTGACATTTCCCAAAGATTAGGAAGCATATCAGTAAATAAAAGTACAAAATAGGATATCAGATTCTGGTAAAAATCTAAGCACAAACCTAAATATAAAAAACACAGCTCACCCACATTAATCTTTACCATTGTTCGGTACTTTAGTTTTATCCATTGAGCAAAAATGATTGTCTTAAAAAAAAATGCATTTCAGGCTTATCTTTTTCATTATCCTTCTTTAACTGTGCCCATAAATGAGGAACCAAAAAATATAAAAGTTATGTAACCTGACTTTATTATTATTAAATTTTCTCAATTAAAAATTCTTTTATATACAGCAAAATCTTGTAAAAACTGGACAATATTTAATGCCAAAAATAAATGTTCAGATTTGAAATTATTGCGTTTTGTTGAGGAATTAAAGACAGATGGAGACAGTATTATGAATGAAAGTTGTACAATGTACAGTGTACATGTATCAGCAATGACAGTTGTACAATGTACAGTTTACATGTATCAGCAATGACAGTTGTACAATGTACAGTGTACATGTATCAGCAATGACAGTTGTACAATGTACAGTGTACATGTATCAGCAATGACAGTTGTACAATGTACAGTGTACATGTATCAGCAATGACAGTTGTACAATGTACAGTGTACATGTATCAGCAATGACAGTTGTACAATGTACAGTTTACATGTATTATCATTGAAAGTGACACAATAAATGATATACATGTACATATGCAAGTATAAAGAAGAATTAAAATATACGTTTACCATATCTCCTTATGTAGCACACACATCTGGCTTTTAACAGCACCTTTTAGGAAACACCATTATATTTTGGATAAAGATGTACAAGCCAGGGTCCGAAAAAATCTGCCTGATCACATACGACAGTAAATTTAAATTCACGTACATATTCAATTACCGTTAAGATAAAGAGGTACTGATGTAATATCTAACTTGCTACAATGATAGTGTTAATTGTTATATAAGCATATTCATGTCAAAGTCAATGTGAAAAGTTTCTAATCTTGTCCTTAAATGGATTGAAATACCCACTTCACAGTTTTAAACCCGAGACTGCTAATTATGAACCTATTCATGTATGGAGAATACAAAATAAGGGCCAAATCATGAACCCAGATTTTATTGGACAGAAAATTACTGATGTGAAGTCAGGCTTAACAAAATCAACTCCAATAAGGACAGAGGTCACATATAAACTACTATAGAGAAAGTTTGCCTCCACCAGGGTCTACCTATTCAGGCAAATAATATAGACCTGACCTGCTGGCACCTGTAACAATTTATATTAATATGGTATATTTATTGTACATGTATAGAGACTACATAGATACTTAAATTATTAAATGCCATATTATCATATTCGTCCATAATGACACCCCCCCACACACACACACATTTCAAACACAATTTTCATAAATATTTTATTTGGATATCTTATCTAATAATAAACCCTCTATTTTTTTATACAAATTTATTAGGATGGAACCCTGGTTTCACAATCTTTGAAATACTGATACATGTGTATATGGAATGTTTCATGTGACTGACTAGCACTGGGCCCTTGAACATATCTTGAGTGAAATACTGTGATGTGAAATGTTACAGGTGCCTGTAAGTGGCGTTGGGCCTTGACCTTATCAAGGCAGAACTATTGTAATATGAAACATTACAGGTGCCTCTAACTGGTGTTGGGCCTCTGACCTTATCATGGCAGAACTGTTGTAATGTGCCTGTAAATGGTGGTGGGCCTCTGACCTCATCATGGCAGAACTATTGTAAATGAAATGTTACAGGTGCCTCTAACTGGTGTTGGGCATCTGACCTTACCATGGCAGAACTGTTGTAATATGAAATGTTACCAGGTGCCTGTAAATGGTGGTGGGCCTTTGACCATATCATGGCAGAACTATTGTAAATGAAATGTTACTGATGCCTGTGACTGGTGATGGGCCTCTGACCTTATCGTGGCAGAACTGTAGTACAGGTAAACCACCGATTTTCTGGCACCCTTGGTTCCAAAGCCTTGCCAGATTAATAGTTTTGCCGGACCAACCGAGGTCATGTAATAATAATTCAACAATACAGGTATAAATGAAACAGGTTTATTAATTACTGTACTTGCAAAGACTGTTGATGCACTACCACTCCCAAAGTGGCAAATTTTAGAATTTTACTGGAACTGTCGAGTTAATCACAAAGGTCTGGAAGTTGAGGGCTGTCAGGATTACTGTCTGTTACATAGTTGGCTGCTTCACCATAGATTTCTGATGCTGCAAGTGGGACATCTGGGATACTTGAAGTTGAAGCCACAGGATTTTCAGATGTACTGCGCTGATACACATTCTTCTTGGCTATCTGTATAAACATTTCATCCAAGCAAAGTTGTTTCATGTGTTTTGATATTTCCAGAGATCTTGGAAATGCTTAATTACGCGTATCTATGCAAATTTTTTATCTGGGATGCAGAAATCACCCATGCAGGAGTCTTCCGTATGCACTTTTTTGTTGTAAACAGGAATCTTTTGTGACACAATAAATATATTCTAATCACTATGAAAAATTAAAAATTTTTTTTATTTAAGTTTGTTGCTGACTTCCTCTGATCAAAGGCTGTTGGCTTGCTTTGATGAATGTGCATGTATTATTGAAGGTGCTGTTAAAGGCTCTCTTTGAAGGACCAAACAAATATCCATTATTTTTGCAGCAACATCAAATAATTGTAGAACATTGAGACAGAATTTGTTAAAATTTGCTTAGTATATATGTCGTTGCTTCAAAGGTAATCAGTTTTCTTTGAAGTTGCAGAAAACTATTTTTTCTGGAACATTTTAAAAAAAAAAAAATTGCCGTCATCGGTCGACTGTAGTAATTTCCCATTTTGCCTTTAGAGGCGGTCGACTGTAGCTAGTCAGTTGCATGGCTACTTTTGTTATATTACAGCATACTATACCAAAGCCAGACATCAGTATAAGCAGATTATCATATAACAATGCATTGTTTGGGTTGTTTGTCAATATGAAACATGGATTTGTTTATGTAACAATAGATTCCAGTGCATTTTTATATCCATGATGGCAGCTTCCTGTCATGGTGCCTTTGAATTTCTCCACTCCAAACCCAAGACTGTATATACAGTTTTTATCAGCCAAAACTGTTGTTGCCAAAAATATCGCCAGATGGTATATTTTATCGATAACATTGAAAAAAATCGTAATTTGTGACATTGGCAAAGCCCAGCGTGATCCGAGTTATTGTGTTCATTTCCTATTGTAGCCATATAACTATTGTATGCAACCTCGAAATCATGACATGTCGAGACTTGGACCAAATGCCATTTGCAAATTTGGATAAGGATTTTGGGGTTAAACAGACAACTGATGAATATTTTAATGAGATTCAGAACTGTGCTAAAGTTGCTAGAACTGATAGTTCAGATGGGACAGTAGCTAAGTGTAATAAAGTGCATGATGCCTGGCATAGAGTTTGGAAAAAAAACTTTCCTTGATTGACAAAATTAATTCTGATGGACAAACAAGAGCTACATGCCAGTGGTGTAAAGAATGTGGACATTAACTCAATGGCAACTACTGGTTCTTCTAATCTGCAAAGTTCCACATTTTCTAGACATGAGACTTCAAGAGACCACCTACTTTCTAGGTAGTCATAAAATCAATGGACTGCACACTAACAGAAGCCTGTACAACTCTGCTTCAAGAGTACAGAGATGTATTTGCAGACGTTGCAGTCCTGGCTATAATTGTGTTGGTGTCACCAGTGACAACTGTAGCAAGACAGAGAGGCTTAGGTGTACAGAACAAAATCAAGACGAAGGGAAGGTCCAGAATAAAACATGAGACCTAATCACAATTGATGCGAGTCAAAGAAAAGGGACCTAGTGTGGAGGAATACGATACAAAGCCAAACATCAAAAACCATTCTAACATAATCACGGTGGTAATCCAGCCATTTTTATTAGCATGGTATGTTACTGGGTAAATTTTAACACCTTTCAAAGCCCTAGGGCATTTACTTTCCTATCGCTAATGGTTTACATCTGTGTGTGCCTGCTATGTTTGAGCATCCTAAGATGGTTACTCTATCCTTAGACTGTTTGAATCTTGTGAGCTCTTCTTCATCCTCTATTGTTAGCGTCCTTCTAGGTGTGCATCGCGAATATAATGCAGTTTCATCTGCATTATACACCTGCTCAGGACTGAGGTGCTCATCAACTACAAGCTTATGAAATTCGTCCACAAACTCGGTAGCTCCTTCGTAGTCTGTGGACCGTTTATCTCCACACACTTCATGCATGGAAATTCCATGACGCTTCTTGAAAGTTTGAACCCTTCCTTCACTATAGTCACACTCATGTTCTAATTTAAGTTCTTTATGAAACAACTGAGCCTGGTCCATTACCATCCTGCCCGACAAAAAAGTCCACTCCATCACTCCAACGTTGTCGGAACCATTCCATCATCACTCGGTCATACTCAGTACTCAAACCATCTTTCTTAGTTTTTCTAATGTTCATTTGCTTCTTGGAATCACTGTCTGAATAGAATTTCAATATTTTGTACGTCTGCTTCTTTACATCGTAAACAGTTGATCAACCAATACCATATGTGTCACACAGCTTTCGCATGGAACCCCCACGGTCCAGTTTTTTCAACAGTTCTACTTTATCTTTTATCAATATTGACTGGTGTTTATGCCTGACACCACCACTGACACTTGTATCTTTCTTAGAAGCCATTGCTAGGATTAAATGAAAGTAAAACAAGCTAAATATTGCACAAAATACAAGTATCACCACCAACAATTGTAGTGTAAACAATCCGAGTGCACGCCCAGTAAACTAATTTGACAGTTTCGGGAATTTAAAGTGCCCTCTCGTACTTTTGTCCAGACTAAAAGAGGTGCCGGACCATCCGTTGCCGGAAATTGGTGGTCTACCTGCAATATGAAATGTTACAGGTGCTTGTGACTGGTGCATTATGTGAGAGCAGATATGGTTCTACACTGTTTACAGATGTGTGATTACTGAATGCAGCTAAATATGGTAAATGTTCTAATATCAGCATGATGATTTAGGTACGCAAGTAAAGACACTTTTAAATACAGCATAATAAGCTAAAAATGCCAAAATAATGCCTACACAGTGTACTTACAAAATGCTACCATATACAATATAATACCAATGTACTTACAAAATGCTACCATATACAATATAATACCAATGTACTTATAAAATTGTTTGGTAAATATGGTCAGGCTCAAGCTCTTTATCATATGCAGACACTGACATGATGATATACAATGTCCCTACAATGTAGATAGTACAAATGTTAACTCCCTTTGAAGCTATCCACTTTGGAGGTGCACTGTCTCACTTAATATTGTCAAACTGTACAAATGCAGACATTAGATTCGTTTTTTTGACTGATCTGACCCGAATAAATTAAGTGGTAACAGGCATATGAAGTGGTAAATTTCAAGTTAATCATGGCATTATAAATGGGTTTGGTCAGCTGCGTCTCTTCCATTAGACAATGTGAAATGAACAAATGTGTACTCTACAATGGATATGTTTTGTAAGATTTGACCCAAAAAGAGGGCGTGTGCTTATTAAGGGAAAGTACAGATATTACGTTGTACTGCAGCATTTCGTATAATACATGGCGAGGAATGTTTTGAAGCAAACATGGTCAGATTGAAAATTAATATCGTGCAGAAAAATGTACTATTTATGAATCAAATTACATGATTGCATGTTGCATTAAGCAAAAAATAGGTGCAAATAGATGGATTGTACAAAAATAAAGCTAATGTGGTATAACTTATTTCACTACTCTACAAACATGTACATGCTACATACATGTACCAAAAGAGTCTCAACTAACACACATAAGTTTTAATATGACACTTCAACAATGTTTAAACATGAAAAATTTAGCTAAGTTAAATGGGAAAAATTGCAATGGAGCTGCTGTATGACGGTCCATTTAGCCAGCAGAAATAAGACTTCTTCATCTTGGCATATTGGCTCTGAAGCTCTTAGATTTCTACCAAAACCTTCTGTTGCACTTTTTTCTCGAATTTAGTGTTTGACTGACTTATGAAATGTTATGCCTCTGATAAATATGAGATAGCCGTTGGCCTCACTATCCTTTTCTGTGCTATTTTTATAGACCCTAGAGAGCACTGGTCATAGTCTGAATCATCCTATTTGTGAAAAGTTATGAACATTTCTCCTCAATAATTATTTAAATGATCAGAATGGTATTTTCAATACTGCATCTCTAACATTTGTTGTGGACATTGCGAATATCATGTTCATTAATTCGCTTGCTCAACAGTTTCATTTGTGACTCATCCACATAATTAACGTTATCATCTCTACTTTCAAATGGATGAAACAGCTTGTTTAATTCATCCACTAACTAATCTATTAAACCAAAAGCTGAAGCATCTGGTACATGAGTGTATAATTGTTTGTTTACAAAGTACTTCCTGATACACAATACTGTTTTTGACACATGTGACATGCAATATGAATCTGTGCAGTATGGAAAATACTGCACAATTTTGGCAATGTAAAGTTAATGGAGAAAAAAAATGAGCATATAATAAACAAAAATACACAGTTAATGACCACATATCTTGTGCTCTTTCTCACTAAGAAATATCAAATATGAATAAAATTATAGTATATTATACAAATTGTTAAAAAGTATGTTTTGAACATTAACAGTCACAACTATGAAAGAAAATGTTAGGATATCAATGAAACCAAGAATTTCCATGTTGTATCTCCATATACAAACAATTATCCTTTCAATGACTTAAAAGACATGTAATTTCATAAAATATAAGCAAAGACAAATGAGCACAAATAAGAACAGAGATTAACCTGTCTTGGAAGACACCTCCATATAGCAGATACATAATAATAACAAACACTTTATGTTTTGCCAAATAAAATCCTTCTATAATCCTCCTTTATACTGTGGACATGTGTCTAACACAGACTGCATACATTGTTATTTAGACAACAAAGTGTTATTTAGGCAACAAAGAGGCATATGGCATATAACAAACATCATGACCCAACATATGAGCTGATTTGCAGCTCAGCACAAGTGCTATAAAATATATACAGATTTGTGAAGCCCAGTTTGTTCAGAGAGTTAACTACTCCATGGACAATGAATGTAGTCCACCAGTTCCATTAAATCATAAATTTGAACAGAACTGATTTCATAACTGACACGATCATGCTTCACTAAGATCAAAAAGAGTACAGTTACAGTGATGGGCTCGCTACTGATAAAACAACAGCATGGATTATCTTGTAAATTATATGGTTCACATGTGAGCAGATTTGGCTTCAACTCAGTATAATGTCAATAATTATTACGTATCAAGGTATAATTATAGGTTACTGCATTTGTATGGGAAAGTATGAACAAGTTTTTCGGATGGATATATGAATGACCTTGGGAGTGCAGTATATCCATCCATCAAAAAGAGTTCATATTTTCCCATACAAATGCAGTAACCTTTTTATTACATGCTCATTTTCTTATTCCACCTAAGGCTTAATTATATAAACAAAAATACACTACAAGAAACAAAGTAACTGAATGTATGCTGTATTCCAAACTAAATACACAAGCACAGATTCATCATTACACAACAACAACATTATTAATGTGCACCTAACTCCACCCAGATAAATTTGAACTTAGTCACGTGCTAGACATAACTTTCGAAAGAAAATGGCATTTTGGTCTACTTAAAATTGAAATTTGGAGTCATATTGTGATAAATGCACATTGTAACAGCTATTCCATTTGATCTGGAATGAATAGATTTTGGTATTTTTTTCAATTCTACGAAACTTCGTGATTATAGACTGGATTTATCTCTGCCAATTCTACATGAAGTACATCAGATTGCTGCAGTGAGGGAGCAGTGTGTTGACATCTGCAAGTGTTTTTCTGTTCTGTCATTGAATGTTTGAAATCATAATGTGGGAAAAATATGAAGTCTTTCAATTGCAATTATCAAAAAGATGCTATGGAATAGAATGTTTATTTCATTTTGAGTGCAGTAAGGAGGATGTAATTGCACTTGGAATGTAGTTGAAATTACAGTACAATTTCAAAATGTGTAATCAAGCTTGAGAACCCATGACATGGCTCATGTAATTCAGATTTGCAGAACTAAGAAAGTACATTTTGAGGAAATTCAGGATGTAAAACTGTAAGTGTATTTTTGCCATTCTTATTACCAGCTAAAGAAGACAATTTATGCCTTGTCACTTGCATGTTATTTGTAGGGACCCAACAATTTTATGACCTGTCTGGCATCTACCGCTAGCCTAAATCTAAAACATTGTATCAAAAAAGTTAACGTGGAATGTGGCAAAGCAGCTGGTATGTGGCAGTACACAAAACATCTGCTTTAGTTCATTCAGAAACAAATTTAATCAACCAAAATGTAAAACATCTTCTACATGATTTGTTTACAAAGTAGTTCCTAATACACTACTGGGCACACATGTTGTACACGTGAGTGCAATATGAAACGCACATGAGTGCAATATCCTAACATATTACACGATTCTGACAATGTAAAGTTAATGGAGAAAAAAATAAGCATATAATAATAGATAACACTGACTTTATTGAAAAAATGTTATTTAAAAGAATGCACACAAGACTCGCTACTTCCAGTTTATGTCTATTGCATTATGAGCCCCATGTTTAATACTTGTTCATGAAATCTTTTGCTTTATCAAAGAATATTATAATTACAAATAGGAGCAGATAATATGAATAACAATATTACATTTAGATCTTACCCATAATTGTTGATGCTCTACTGGCCAAAAATAATTTCCAGGAATCCAAGACATGACCATTTCTTCCTAAAAAATCTTAAGTGTTTGAAACCACCACTGATATTCTCAAGTGATAGGAGTGTTTTCAAATTGACTACTGTGCTGGTTATCTTGAATGTAACATTGGCACCCTTTTCATTTATTACCAACCAGACATTATCTGAAGATTTTCACAGTGGTCATCATGGTGACTATTCTGGATGTAAGCTAAGCATCATTCCAACTAGGCACTATAAGAAGTCTTCTGTTAAAACCCCCATATCAACAAAACCTTTAAAGACCAGTGATAAGATTTTCAAGATGGTAACCATATTGGTTGTCAAATCAGCACCATTTTCTTTTATTATAAACTATGAATCATAAGAAGTCTTCTGGTTAAAACCTCATGATGATATGGCTTTACATTCAGAAGGAGTAGCAATAACAAGATTTTCAAGATGGCCACTGCCTCAGCCATATTAAATATTCAATTGGCACAATTTTTATTACAACTAGCTTGACATGAAAAGAAGTCTTACAATGAAAACCCTCTTGTCAATATGACTTCTCATTTAGAAGAAGTAGCAATAACAAGATTTTCAATATGGATGCAATGTCAGGCATAGTCGATGTCCTAGGAGCATCATTTTCATTTAAGACAAACTAGACCATGGGCGGAATATGCATGGAAAGCTGCATGGCAGTCCCTTCAGTAGTTTTGGAATAGCAATGATATCAAACTTGTTCATCCTCCTACCATACATTGGCACAACAGGCAATTCCATAAGCTTTTCTTGTCTATGACCAGTAGAGCTAAAAATAGTTCAAGATGATCCATCATTATAATACCATATTTCTCCCATTATAAGACCATGGGGCTAGCCTCATAAATTTGTCAAAAAGCTGTGCATAGGCTTATTATTAGACAAAGAAATCCTTAGCAATATCTGCCAACATTGTGTACAAAAGCAGGCTTGGGCTTAAGCATAAGCATAAGTGGACAAATATGGTCTTATGGCAAGCTGCAATTATAATAAAACAGGGAAAATACATAAAATTCTCCTGATCAAACTAAATGCTATTTTATCCTATCCACCACATCTGAAGCAGGTTATTAATAATGGCTGTATGTTTTATGATGATGATGATGATGATGGCACTGGGGTGGTTTATGGGGGGTGAGGGTTGGCAGAATAACTTGCAAAATTCTCAAAATTGGTCAGATAGTTTGAGCAGGTTTTAAAAATAATTCATATTTTTAGTAATGGCAGCCATATAATAATTGATTACAAAAAGTTCTAGAACATATGCAATATCTTCTAAACAAAGCCCATCTGTAATTGAAAATATCCCAATTTAGGACACAACATTATTTAAGTTGATGATGTTGAAGGCTTAGTGACATGATCTCTTTCTATGGCATATATATAGACATAGTGGCAGAATAGCAGATGAGCCTGTTTTCAAACACTGAATGATTATAAAATCTGTATGCCAAACTAGAAAAATCCTTTACACAGATAAAAACTTACTCTGATGCATTTTTTGGCTCTGAAGCACTTACTACATCTCGAATCAGAAGACGAATGAAACAATTTAGTGAAAAGAAAAGTAGGGCACAGACATCTCTTTAAAAAAAGTGGATTCTGTGGATGTGAAGGTGGACATCTGACATTCCAAGGGTTAGCAGACCATTATGATATTTCATATGGACGTGCATATGGACCAAGGAATTAGGAATGCATAGGGTTTGAGCCCATTGGGTTCCCAGATTGCATAATAAAGAATAAATGTTTAAAGGTAAGCATCTGCACAGAATTATTATACTGGTAGAAAGTAGAAGGTTATAATTTCTTAACAAAAATCATTACATTTGGTAAAACCTGGATACAATACTATCAACTGGAGAGTTAGAGACAGAGCAGTGTATGGAAGCAAACACATTTGCCATTGCCTATAAAATATGTTGTTCCATATCTGCTGGTAAAATGATGTGCATTATGTTCTTCAACACACAAGGAATCATTTTGAAATGCATGGTATCAGAGAACAACACAGCGAATGGACAATACTATGACACAGTAATCAGACATAATTTACATGAGGCTATTCAAAACAGTGTCCACACCTACTTAGCAGTTGTTTCATTTTGTACCATGATAATGACCCTTTCCACACATACATGCGTGTTTCTAATGCTGACATTAGAAAACTTTGGTGTCAAAGGTCTAAATAACCAACTATACATCCCAGATTTAGCTCCCTTTGACTTTTTTCCAAAACTGAAGATTGGTTATGGAGAAGCCATTCTGAAAGCAGAGAAGAACCCTGGGATGCAATCAATACTGCAAATGCTGTCATATGATGGGCTACTGCACATGTTCAGGACAGGAAGGAAGAAGTGCATTAAGTCAAAAGGAAGTTACTTTGTGGAGGACTATTAAAATTATTGTAAACAGTTAAGTAATTTGTCATGGAACTTTTGATCAATTTGACAATGGATTGACCTCTTTTGTACAAACATAAATGGTTCATAGCTGAGGATGCTCTCTTTCAAATTTAGTTGAAATATTCATTTCAGTGGATTATGAGTTGATGTTGATTTAAAGTTCTTCTTTGTTAGTAACATTAGCCATATTTGATGTTGATCCAGCATCGTCTTTACATACTTAAAAGCCTTCATATGAGACTACTTTCAGTCAAAATTTGCCAAATTCTGTTCAGAGGTTTCTGAGAAGTCCTTTTAAAGTTATGGTGGCTATATTTGAATTAGACTGGCATCATTATTAGAGAGCTGAGAGGACTTTATGTGGTGATGTAAAATTTGGTACAATTCTGTCCAATGGTTTTGAGAAGTTGAATATTTTGTCTATTTTTAGTAAGGCACCCATATTTGATAAAAAAAGATGCAAGAGTTGGGACAACAAAGTTGTGTACCCTATAAATATTGGAAAGAATGAAACAACTACTGTACACACTACTGTTGGTTAGCAGACTACAGATGTTCTTCATGTAGCAACTGTACATATCACTTAGTAAGTCTTTTTGTATGAAGCTTACTGTAATTATTTTGTATGCAAACAATAAAATGTGCAATTAAATATACATTTGGGACCAAACCAAGTGTCATGTCCATGTCTGACAAAAGTCCTTATACATCAAAGAAGTAACAATTACCACTGTTAGGTAGTCAGATTATTAATTACTTGTAATAATATAAACCAACAGCTCATATCCATCATATCTGAATCCAACAAACCATGACAAAATTTACTTGCAATAATATAGCCAACAGCTCATAAATGTCATCACTGAATCAAACACAACTATGACAAAACTTACTTGCAATAATACAACCAACAGCTCATAAATATCATCACTGAATCCAACACAACCATGACAACATTAACTTATAACCAACAGCTCATAAATGTCATTTATGAATTAAACACAATTATGAAAAAATTTACTTGTAACACAAACAACAGCTCATAACTCATCAATGAATCAAACACAACCATAACAAAATTTACAATTGTTGTGTCCTTCTGCAGGCTCAGGGATGAACACAAAACACGGTCCAGCATATAAGCTGATTAATAGAGACAACCAATTTGATCTGGGATGCATCCGAAGATGATGTTCCAGTTGAGAAGGTCTTGGACTTTTAAAAGAACCTGAACGTAAGTTTGCATTTTTAGGATTTTACTATTTTTGACTCTGTCTTTGCTTTTACATGGCTTTTTTGGGGAGATGTAAACTTGCTTGGCACTAAATGGCCAGGACTGTGCTGATGTGCCACTTAACCCTACATACATACATACATACATACATACATACATACATACATGTGGACTACAGCCAATGTTCATGAAACTGATATTGCAACAACCATGATTAGGTATTGCTCACTTTACACTTTTATTCAAGTGACAGTAATTGTTTCAGATCAAAATGAATTAGAATATGATTGTCTGTATGAATAAAGTTACAACATATCATTGGAGAGGTAACATCAAAGTTGAAAAATAATATCTCAGTAGTGTAATGTGGAGGGGAGAAGGCTAATTATTGGACATCATATATAAAGGGTTGCCATGTTTACAAGAAAACGTTCTGCAGAACACTGTCTTAAATAAACAAAACTGCACCATGATGTATCTTATCTAACTTTCAAAAACTTTGAAACTTAACATTCCACCATTACCATGTGATACATAAATCTTAATTTTGCTACAGTAAGTGAAGCAATGATTCTGGTTTAACCCAAAATAATTAGCAACAATTTCTCTTAATAATTCTGCAACTCTTCTATGATGAAAAATGTCAGCATCCATAATATGGGCATGCATTCATTACACCTTGATGAAGTTCATGTCTAAATAATTTTCTAGTCTCTCAGCCTCAGCTGTCTGGTCAAATTCTGTACCTGTATTCTTCCTAATCATCTTGCTGTGAAAAAAAGAAATATTTATTTATTGTATTTTTGCCATGCAAAACTTTAAATTGTATTAATCTTTATATTAAAATGCAGAAAAAGTGTTTCTTGGACCCACTGTTAAAATGTGTCCAAATGTGAATTCATTTATATTTGTGTCCATCAATCATCACATTTCTGGGAAAAAACAAATTTTTTAGTAAATAATGTTTCTCTGAGAAGACTTATCTGATCAATGTTAGGGATAAAAGCCTGCAACATCCCAAACCCAGCTCTATTTAACAGAAGAAAATTTATCCTGTCTATATCATAGGACAAAGGGCAATAACTCTTGTCCACTACCTCCCCTTGCCCTCATCAGGTGATAGCTTTTAAACTTGGCAATATACGAATGAGGATGCTCACATGGGGTTTGGCTGGAGGGTTTTGTAAGTGATGTGAACAGGTAAGTATTCTGAGAGAAACATTTACTGAAAAAAAGTGCTTTCTCCTTCAAATACTTCCCTGATCACATTAATGTTAGGAGAATAGGTAGTAGGAACAGGGAATGCAGATCATCCAACCTGTACCTTGGGTATAGAGAAAGAAGAAAATTGGATTCCTTATGCCAATGATAACTTGCACTCATAACTTGAAAGCAACACAGCCTGTGGTCACATGATCTGTGAGAATTATATCTGGTTAAGGTGATGGTTATTGAATTCTTCTTACCAACAAAAGTTACATTGGCAAAGCCAGCAAAGTTATGAGCTGTGTTGACTTTAACCAAAAGGAACAGAGCTTAACATATGTTTCTGAAGGATGTTGTCAAAGTATGCCACCAATGCTTTAGATGTAGTTGACTGGAACAAGGTGACAACACACTCCATGATTCTGGTAAAAACCCAATGGCTAATGTTTAAACCAAATGGAAGAATTTGAAATAGGTAAACTTTGTCACAGTAAGCAAATAGAAGAAATTCTGCAATGCCAGGTGGATAGGGACTTGAAAGTATGGATTGGTCAGATTGAGACTGAGAGGATATGCATTTCTTTTTATGGAAAGTCATATTGATCTCACAATCTCCATCTTGAACTTCAGTGGAAGAATGTATTGAGAAAAGTCAGGTCAATGATTGGCCTCAACTTGCCCTTGGCCTTTTGTGTAATAAAAAGTCTTGAATAAAACACAGGAGATTGTGTAACCAGATCTCCTGTTGTTGAATATTGTCCTCCTCCTAATTTAATGGTATATCAATTAGAATGGAAGAGGAAGAAAGAGGAGGGCTTGGGAGTCCCTCTCAAATTACTTTGATCTCCCATTTTTTTTTAATTAGGATACAGGGAGGTACAATGAGAATCTGATGCCCATCTGCAGCTTGTCTGCTGGCAGTGTGGATGGCAGATAGGCATTAAGAGTTAGGTGGCTTCTTGGAGAAATAACTTGGTTCATTGCCCACCCCCCCAAATAAGGAAGTACCCTAAACTGGTTATATGGCCTCCTGGCACTAGGTTGGAATCTGAACTAAGCCTGTGATGTAAAAGATCCCTTTTCATTTGCTGGCCTATCATCCATCTGCTGTGGCAGGAATGGACTGGTGCTAAAAGACTGCAGGAGGACGCCTTGTTGGAGGGGTGAATCCTGATCTGTTTGCCTCTGAACTTCTTCAATGCTACTGCTAAATAGCATGAGTGAGCCAAATGGCATCATCCATAATGCCAGAGCATTAGTGAGCCAAATGGCATCATCCATAATGCCAGAGCATGAGTGAGCCAAATGGCATCATCCATAATGCCAGAGCATGAGTGAGCCAAATGGCATCATCCATAATGCCAGAGCATGATGTAGCTTGAGTGATGTGGAATGCAAACATTAGTCACATTTGGTCAAGATTTGTAGACGCAGTCAAGCACACTTGAGACAGAATGATAAGCTGCCCTGTTAATGACCCAAGCAATTCAGGCCATTGCCTTGTAGACATGCTCATTGACAAGTTGGAAAATCACCAATGGATCTAAGTCTAACATAAAAGAAGTGACAACATTTCGAACCAGCTTTGATGTGGCATGAAACACACTTTTTTTCTACTTTGTGAAAAAAATGGGACATACATGTGGACTGCTGCTAAATTCTTATCCTGAGCTGAGAGTTTAGTATAGATGGTGCTAAAATGTGTTTTATACCAGTGCGATGAAAATATTGCTGGTACTCGACTTTCAGTAAAGAAAGCCTTTAGCATTCCCCAGATCACATATTCTTCCAGAGATGGTCATTAATTCTTTGATCTTCACTGCCTGGAAAAGCCAGAAGGATGAAGTATCTTACTCATCATCAATATCTATTGAAGCCTTGACCTTGTGATCATGCATGGTGGCAGTGGGTGGAGTGTATTCTGAAGTTAACAACACCTAATATATCTCTTTCATGGCACCCTTAAAGCTTAACTCAGTCCACTCATCGCTGGATCTAAGTAAAGCTGTTGTTCACACTCACTTTGTATAGTGTCCTGTTCAGGTTCTGCCTCCATATCCTGATAAATCATTCCTGGCAGCATAGATGATGCATTGTGATTTGTGGGCTTTGTGGGTTTAATGCCCATTTTTCCAGCACATGATACATGGTGGGTAGTATATTTGGTCTAAGAGGGATTAGGAAAACCCTGTAAAAAACCCACTAACTCTTGAGAAGCTACTGGCAATCATACCCATATTGACCAAGCTTAGAGTCAAACCCATGTGGACAGATATGAGATGTCAGTAATCTGTAATGGTGAGTTCCTTATACCAATCAGCTACCCATGGCCCCCAGATAGATGATTCAAAGCGATGAACATAAGGTAAGCAAGCTCCTCCAAACAAATTTGTCATCCTGCTATGGCTGGCTGGTCATTGTCTCCTGTACCAGACAACACATCTGTAATTCTTAGGTTGGCATAGATAGTAGTGATGGCAAAACCTCATCATTATGCTCCTCCATTTCTGCAGATGTGATAGTAGTTGATGGTTGTATACATCGCATTTAAAGTGGGAAGGGGAACCACAGAATTGTCCCCGACACGACTCACAATAAATTCAGCCTTACAAAGGGTACTTAATATGTCTGTGTTGTCCTTGCAAGATTTTACTCCCTTTTCTTTGCCTTTGGTCAACTTCTGCATAACATTTTGGACCATATACCACAAATACTACATGGCAAGGATGAAATACATTTAGTACACTCATGTTTGTCTTTCTTGGACCTGAACTGCTTATATTTATTGCACATTATTGACATGTTTTACCGAGCGAGCAAACAATAGGCACTGCACACTAAAATGTGAATCAAAACATGCATAAATGATAGCATCCTGTAGCATGCTGTCTAAATAGACAAAGCCAGAGAATGTGAAGTCATGATATATTGGAAAAATTGAAAAAATAATGTATACTATTTGTAGAGGAAAGATTAATATGCAATATAAATCCAAACTCCTGGATGGATGACTAAAACTCCCACTAATAATGGCATGGATTTGTGAGGTGTCTTGTACAAAGTTGACTGTATGAGAGTGAAACTTAAAAGCTAGTGACACCTGATGGTGGCAAGGGGAGGTAAGGGGCAAGAGTTACTGTCCTTTATCTGTATGTTATAAACAGAAAAGATGAATTTTTGTCTTTTTAGTAAGGTTGGATTTGGGAGGTAGCAGGCTTATACAGGCTAATATTAATGTGATTGTGAATCATATTCAAAGGAGAAATAGTTTTGTTTGTAAATGAATTTGTCAAAGAAGAAAGGGGGCTATTGTTCCCACAGAAGAATCATTGTTTTGTTTGTTTTTTAAACATGGTTTGTAGCAACCACAAAACCCACAAAATCGGTACACTACAAAAATTATGAAATCATATCATCTGACATTTATCACACATAGTTTACATTTATCAACATCATAATGATATATCATAAAGTCTGTTATGTCACTACACCTAGCAGTCATGTGATGTCCAATCATCAAATCCGTATATCACTGCACCTACCAAAGTTGCATGATGTACTATTATTAAATGTGTATGTCACTACACCTAGAAAAATGACTTGATGTCCTATCATAAAACGTGTATGTCACTACACCTAGCAAAGTCACATGATGTCCAATCATAAAATGTATATGTCACTACACCTAGAAAAATTACTTGATGTCCAATCATAAAATGTATATGTCACTACACCTAGCAAAGTCACATGGTGTCCAATCATAAAATGTATATATCACTACACCTAGAAAAATTACTTGGTGTCCAATCATAAAATGTATATGTCACTACACCTAGCAAAGTCACATGATGTCCAATCATAAAATGTATATGTCACTACAGCTAGAAAAATTACTTGATGTCCAATCATAAAATGTATATGTCACTACACCTAGCAAAGTCACATGGTGTCCAATCATAAAATGTATATGTCACTACACCTAGCAAGGTTACATGATGTCCAATCATAAAATGTGTATGCTACACCTAGCAAAGTCACATGATGTCCAATCATAAAATGTATATATCACTATACCTAGCAAGGTTACATGATGTCCAATCATAAACTATATATGTCACTACCCCTAGCAAAGTCACATGATGTCCAGTCATAAAATCTGTTATGTTGCTAGACTAAAAAAGTTACATGATGTGCTATCATAAAATCTGTATGTCACTATATCTAGCACAGTCACATGAGGTATTATCATAAAAACTGTATGTCACTCTATATAGAAAAGTTACAGGATGTCATATAAAATGTGTAGATACAAAGACTGATGGTCAATGCCACTGTAGTTATTAGGACAATTCAAAGGACTTGTATAGAAAGTTCATGGAGCCAGTGGGACAGAAATAAAAAAATAATAATCACGTCTTTTCAAGCCATGTTTATTAAGAATAGCCACATGTATCTGCAGATGTACTGAACTGTTGTCAATAAACATGCTCCAAAATATAAGTGATTATTATTTTTCCAATTTATCACCTAACATTACCTTTATTAGTATGAAGATGTCAAGTCAGAACAAAAGGCCAATGTCAACCTGGCAGCACTCACCAGGGCAGTTGACATATGTCAATTTGTGAATGTAAATTTATACATATTAAGATCCCCATGCAAACCAGTATTAAAGCCACTGGACTCATGACTAGAGGGTAAAAACTGTGGTGTCTAAAGTGTTCTGATTATCTCATTAATACACAGGGTTGTCACTCATAATCAAATTGAGTTCTTAATGATATATAAGCATACATACAAAAATCAAACCTGATTAGAATTATTGTCTCTAGAGTGTTACATGCTCAGTTCATCTGATGCAGGATCACCTGATTAATGTGTGGAGGTGGCTCCACAATTCAACTCATCTGAGGTTCTAATAATATAAACTTACCATATATACTTCATTATAAGCAGAGTATAGCTGCAAATAACAAAAACCCTGTTTTAATTCACTAGCAGATCAGGGTCTATGCTGTTATTCTACTGATTGCTCTTAACAAACTGCATAGATCCATATCTGCTAATGCTTTATTTGACAGCAGATCTGAGTCTGTGCAGTTTACAGTTGTACTCTACTTATAACCAAGTATATACAGTGCATACCAAGTCTGAAATTCTGAGCCAAATCAGAAATGAAGCCTCTAGCAAGGTTACATGCAAGTATTGATGGGCAAAAGAAAGACAATGAATGATGTGTGATGAACAAAAGAACATACAATGAGCTCACTTGGTCTTTGGCCAGGTGAACAATAAAAAAAATTGTTAACACACTGTGTTGTAACACTCTGCAATGCCACACAGTAAGATCACTGAGTAATGAAAAGCTCTATCTAGTTAAGACCCCACTAGCAATGTAGGTATATTTCAACTTGGGGCAGTCCAAACTTGGCCTCCATAACAGAATATTGCTCATTATCATAAAATGATTGACTGTTGGGTTTTGAATATTACCTGAGACAGTGATTGACAGGTGTCAATGATTACCTATTCATTTAATAGGCTGTGGAGGTGAGCTTACAACCCTAAAACTCCATGCACCATGAAATCAGCCAATGTAATTTTTCACACCATGTTTGATATAGGAAAACAACACTGCACCAGACTGACTGATCAGAACTCATGTGTAACATGACACCTACTGTTGCTAGCCTGCAAGTTGGTTTTAAAATCTCAGTCTTTAACATGATGTGAAAAATTGAATCTCAAATCTGTAATTGTTTAACATCAAATTTATGAAATTCATTGAATAATACAATAAGCCACTCGATGAAATTGGTGTATGACATAATTATAACATCTGAATACAATATGTCATTCACTGAAAGAAGCCACTGACATACACTAGTTGCCCTTAATGAAAGCAGCCAGTGATATATAATATCTAATTCCCTTCACAGTTGTCCTGTCAAATGAACACTTGTGTATGATCTACTTTACAAATTAACCTGACATGTTACTCATATTATAACTAAATATGTAGGTCACAGCAGCAACCTATTACTGATAATAAATACAGCTTCTGAAATGACAACTAAAATTAAATAAGAACACAAATTTTCCATGTACAAGAGCCAGTTTTAAAGAAATAGTTTGTACTTGTGCAAAAACTGCAACAAAATAGACACAGCAAATACACATTCAATGCCCGTCTAAAGTTGAATACAGCATAGTACAACCCATCTTGAAAGACCATGCCTTATGCCAAAAACTTATGGACCCTCAAGACAGGTTGTCCCTTGTGACACGTCATAACACTAATCAATAAATTTTTGCATTGAGAATCTGGTCTCTCAAGACAGGTGATTTCTCAAAATAGTGGTTTTTAAAGATAGGTTTTACAGCAACAATATATAGTTTAAAAACAAAACTAAATGGTGAGAAAATTAAAACAAATAGACACAATAAAATATATAAAACAACTTCTGCAAACTGAAAATGAAGAATGGGTAATAAATATTTATAAAAATACATCCATGCAAGCTTTGGCTAAAAGAGGCGTGACAAAAATTTTATTTTGTTTGTATCAATGGAAAATTTCCAATTAACTGATTTCCCATAACATGCAAATGTATTGAAATATTAATTTCCTAATTAGGTGTAAGTTTGATGTAAAAGTGATTGTGAACATTTAAAGGGAGGTGATTCTTACAAAGAAACGGTGATAAAACAACGAACACGTACAATCATGCAGGAAACAAGGAATATGGATCATTTTGTATAAACCTCAGGTATCATCTCTGCTGAAAGCGTGTGCCACCTCTCTATCCTTTGGTTCGGATTCTTCAGTGTGTCGTACCAGTGCTTTAGACGCTCACCCTTTGAGTTGATACTAAGTTGTACACCACCTGAAATTAATTTGTTGGAAATGAAGTAGGTGCCACAATATAACCAATACCAGCTTCTGATTGATGGAAGTATTCTATCCATGGCATGCATTTAACTTGAGATCCTTCAATTGAGAGTTTCTATCAATTTGATGCATACATCTAAATTATGAAGATTTTGTATTGCATATTAGAAAAAGATGTACTTGATCCACTTTATTCATTGCTGTACATTTGAAGATGAAAAATTTAGCAAATTCTTTAACAAGAAATTAGTTTGTTTAAAAAACGTTCCAGTAATTCAAAATTGGAGAATTGGAGAATTTAGAGTTAAAGTCCACCTGCTTTGAGGTACGGTTATATGAAATTATATCTCAAGTACTTCCTTCTACATGCATTTAAACTAGTGTGATTGTGATGGGTGATTTGCACATCTGGGACTTAAACTGAGTAATGGAATACCAGAAATCCAACTCATTCAGGTAGGTCATCAAACTAGGGGCCATAACTCTTCTAAATCATAATGTGAAACAGAAGAAAATTAACTCATTCAAAGTCTCATCACTATAAAGCTCAAATCCAAAGTAAAGTGGAAAACAAAATCAAGAGGACTAATAATCAAGATGCCACATTTCCTTTAACAAAAGGCCCAAGCAGGCATGAGATTGCTCACCTGACAGGTATCTACATGAAAGCCAAATGCTAGGGTAGTTTACCAAAACTCGGGGGTAGTATTATGCTTCCATAATTTAAAGGTTTATGTATTTTATAGTAATGACCATTTATAGTAATGACCACCATAGTATATGGCAGATCATTTATGCAAACCTGTAAAATCTTATTCTTGGATGCCTTCTTTGAAATCTGGTCAATATCTGATGAGAAGAAGTCATTCAACGGTTTTAGAACAGCAGCCACATTGGACAGTGGATCTATATGATTTGCATAAACCTGAAAAACCTTCATCCTGGTGTCACATTTGCTCAAATTCTGTTGAGCAGTTTTTGAGAGGTTACTGAAAAGATTTTGTATTGTTTTGATTTTATTAACTGGTAGTCATATCTGTGATGATTCAGACAAATTGTGACAAAACTGAAGGACCTTTATATCAATACGTTTTCTTTTCAATTTGGTCAAATTCTGCTCCAGCAAACAAATCTGGTTGAAATCCAGCAACCCTTGATAATGCTAAGCTCCAAAAAGTTTGCAGGACATGTAATCAAGGGCCATAACTCCTCTCAACAATGACAAAGAAGGGTGGAAATAAATCTTTTGCAAGGTCTTGTCAAATCAAGCTAAATGCCAAATCTGGTTAAAATCCAACAATATGCTGTAAAGCAATCTTGCAAAAACCAAATTGCTGAAGGGCAGACAAATGGACTGTATAAAAAGGTGGATGTGAATAACAATAGGGTTCTAAAAGTTTCATCAAGTACAGCCCTAATTACTATTATCCATGCTTACATTTATTCTCATTTAATATGCTTATTTTATTCTTCTCTAAGTATGCAAAAAACTGATTTTTAATTAAAAATCTTTGTATGAAATGTCCTTCAACCTATGAGAAACAAGTATCATTATAACATTTGAGAAGCAAATATGAATATGGCTGTCTATAATAAACCCACTACTACAGACTTCTGACTATGACAGTCATCAATCTGCATATTTATTAAACAGCATATAGATGAAATACTTATCTATAATGAGTAGCACATGATTTATATAAAGTTAATTAAACATGGTGAGGGACCACAAATCTAAGGTAAGACTAACTGAAATCTTGATGCATTATTCACTTGGCTAACTGAAAGTGTGGTGCATTATTTACTTGGAGAATTGAAATCTTGATGGATTATTTACTTGGCTAATTGAAATCTTGATGCATTATTCACTTGGCTAATTGAAAGTGTGGTGCATTATTTACTTAGAGAATTGAAATCTTGATGCATTATTTATTTGGATCACTGAAATTTTGATGCATTATTTACTCTAAAGCTTTATGACTTTTCCCTTTCATCCCAGAAGTCTGTTAAAATTCTCAGAAAGGTTATAAAAGTGTAAGCATAATGAATTCTAATTATCTCTAAATGAAACAAAATTCTGAAAACAAAATCTGAAATGGTTTAAATTTTTTAAAAATATTTTTGTGAAAGACTACTCTGTAATCTAACAGTATTTTCACACTCAATTTAAGATTACATAGCAAGATATATGTTTTAGTGGAAAAAGGAAGGGATTTTTAATAAAACATTTTGTTTTATGTTATATTTACTGTGTTGTGAATTTGTGTCTTTTTTAGGGTATCAATATGAATGGTGTTGCAAAAAAATGACACTTTTGTGGACACTTGATAGTGGAAGGAATCCTAATGTTTTCATAGAAGTTCAATGGGTCTTCAAGATGTGGTCTATAGAAATTATGAAGTCCACGAATGCTGGTACTCCTCAAACAAAAGTCGATACAGAGGATATAGACTAAACATCAATAGTACCTCAAATCAATTCCATGCCAGATAATAAAAATCACTAAATGATTCATTATTTCTTAACAGTTAAATAATATCAAAAATATTTAAGCAAACTGGAATATGTTTAATAGATTTTTGGAAAAAATGAATGTTAACATTTTGTTCCAAATTTCAAGACATTTACATTTGAATGTTGTTAATACTCAATTTATCAACTGAGATGAATTTTCATTGTAAGACTTACAAACATATGTACACTTTGATATGTAAATCTCCTACAGAAAAAGAGACAACTGAAATTAAGATACTACAATCAGCCATCATTTACGATTAGTTTTGTTAGTAAGCTGGAATTTCCATGACACCCCAGCTATAAGTTTTCTTTGAGTTTATGTTTTAGCTGAGTTCATAAGCTATTGAAAGTAGGTCATAATGACCTAATTTTGATGGATGCTAGTTTTATCCCAAACATGCACTCTCAATCAGTTTTGATTGCAATAGGTGAAAGAAACTGCACATGAATTGGAAACAATTTTGAATAACAACATGCAAAGAAGACCACAGTGACAAAACTTTGGTGCACGCACAGGGTTGATGTCAAAAGATGTAACTAGTTACAGTCTGGAAAGGAATAACTGACTGACAGTCACACAGATGGACTTACCAAGTGAATCCAATATACCTCCACTTTATAGTTTCTCTAATAATGAGAGAGAGAGAGAGAGAGAGAGAGAGAGAGAGAATCCATTTTAGGTACCTTTTTGCAGCATCTTGTCCCATGTACTTAAAAAAGTATAATAAAAATATTATTCAAGCAGGAACAAAAGAAGGGCAGAGAGAAAAATATTCAATTATGGGTTTAGGCTTCTTGTATTGTTTACCAATAAAATCATTGGCTTTTCCGATGTCTTTGTCCCATACTGTAAGTTCTAGTGTCTTTTTTGCCAGCTCATTCAGTTTTATCTCATAAATGAATTCCTGAAACGTAAAGCATCAAGAAACTTTTGTACATGCACATCAACATGTATGAAAAAAAATTAACTCTTACATCAAGATTTACAATAAAGTGGAGTTTTCAAAGTTCATTTAAAACCCAGAAAATGTTTCTGACAAATGGGTGAACAACATTTATGTGAAAACCAATCTCTGGAAGCATTTTCTTCAGCCATCACTTTGTGACAGCATACAACTTTCTTTGCATGCAGTGGGAATAGATATTTGAGACAAAATGACAGTTTCTTTCTAGACACTGGGCTGGAAACCTTTTAATAATGAATAGTGTTATGACTCTTTGGTCTTAAACTAAGTAACAGAAAAGAGCAAAACCAACAAGTTTTGTAAAATTCAACAAATAATTTATTTCCCTGGAATACAAAGTGAAAATTTTAAAAGGAACTTACTGCATTGTAAGTTAAATCCCAAATAATCCTAAAAGTTATATCAAAGTCCAAATGTCTGAAGTTCCAATTGAATTCCAGTGGTATTCCAAATAAATTCCAATACTGAATGTGTTGATGTGACTGTAATCTCAAATGTGCTAATGTGCCAATGGTCAGAATGTGATGATGTGTTAGTCTTTCGATTTATCACAATAATATAATCCAAAATGTCCTTGTCTGATTTCACTATAATTCCAAATTAATGTTTTAGTCCATGAATATTACTCAGTACTTTGTAATTCCAATGAATAATAATTTCAATAAATAAATCTACTCAAATTAAAAACTGAATACAACAATTAGGCTGATTCCACTTCTGATGTTAAAGCAAGAATGAATAATTTTTCAAGTACACAACATTGATGTAAAAAGCTAAGACACAATAATAAAGCCATGATGTAGTTAGTCTCCTCTCTAAAACATTAACAATGCGAACAAGTTTAGGAATTTCCAAGTGAAAAACTTAATGTCTTAGACTCAGATTCAAGTAAACATGCTTAACTCCATCAATAATGATCTGAATATTAAACCTATAATAACAGAGAAATATTAGCTATGTATTATGCTGTTTAAAAAATAAACGTCATTAATTAGGAACACCATTAACTTGGTTTTGAACAAAGGTCAATTAACTTGATTTTGGACAAAAGTAAATTAAAACAATACATAACATATAATCATTGAGAAAAGCCAGCAAACAATACAAATTAAATATTTATACCAACAGTTACATTAGGATTTTTATTGTGGTCTCCTGGATTGTCTTTATTGGTTTCCTTCAGCATATATTTCACTCTACTGTATTTCCATAAAGATCACTACCACTACTTCTGCTATATTTAAAACTACTACGACTATTACTGCAACTTTACTACTAAACCAAGTACTACTATTACTGCAGCTACTACAACTAATATTACCATTCATCCACATTATGGATTTCATTTTGTATCCCTATTCCAGTCTCCCTATAATACATACCTCATTAAAATCTGGATTTAGAGTCTTCTTTTTGACTGCTGTTTTAAATTTGGACTTCTTGCCTGGATCTGGCTTCAGATATCTACAGTTATGAGAAACACACTGTAAATGAGCAATTAACACACTGGAGGTCAGAAAAAGTAAGAACTGCTCCAATGAAATATACCAAAAACTTGAGAAGTAAGCTTCCAATGTGGAAGCAACCTACAAAAATGGAGAGAAGTGGAGGATACCTTGTATACGGGCTTAGACGTCATCTCCAACTGCAAACAACACATAGACTCTGATCTGCCATTACATAATGTGCCAGAAGATCAGGCTCTATGTTGTTTGTTCTACTGATTACTCCTAACGAATTACACAGACCCAGATCTGCTGGTGAATTATGCAATGGTAGATCTGGGTCTGTGTAGTTTGCAGTCAGACTTGACTTATAAGCAAATCTATACAGTGCTTGCTGCACAGACTATAGTAAATATGCCTCACCATTTTGAAACCTGAAATTTTCCAAAACAAACTCCCAACCTCAGATAGATAACCATCAATCCTGACATATTCCAGTTATACGGGTTAGATAAAAGAACATATATATAATGAGTATGTGATGATTAGTACAGCAGTAGCCAAAAACGTTTATACAATGTGTATCTGATGATTTGTACCGAAGTATACCATGTACTATATATATATATATATATATATATATATATATATATATATATATATATATATATATATATATATATATATATATATATAAACCTGTAAAAATGAATCTAAAGAACTTGATTTTAGCTGACAAGTACATTTGACAATAAAAATATCAGTGCTATCCAAAACTTTCCAATGCATCAAAATTCCACCCTGAATCCAACATGCACATCTACCGAAGATAAAATTTTGCTTATCAATTAATTTTATATTTATAATTGTCATGATGTAACATTATATATATCTTCTGTTACACTGTGACCTAATTTACCTAGCTAAATCACATAGCAATGGTATTGAATGATGTAAAATCTATACCAAAATCTTAAAACTACAATCTCAACATGTCCTCAAAACATATCAAATTCATGATAAACCACAATGAATAATACAACATGCCACTCACTGAGAGCAGAGCATGGCTTGTAATAATTTTCAACTTGTTTTTTAAGTGTCAATATAAATAATGAAGACTTGCCAGATCATCTACATAAGTAAAATGTTGACAAGACAAATGATCTACATGGAGCAATAATTCTTCATAACAGTGAAGGAACAATACTGTATTTACATTTTAACATATGGATCAGAATATCCATTGGTGTCCATGGCAGCTAATCCAGCACATCGGACAATGCCCACAGTCAGCGCCTGTTTGTTGGAGTTATATTTAAGAGCCAGTAGCACCTTTCCCCTGTCGTTGGACAACAGATCATCCTCATGCTCTTCAATCTGATGTGAATCAGTAATACATCATGTTAAGATCATACAATACATTATGTAAAGATCATATAATAAATTATGTAAAGATCATACAATACATCATGTAAAGATCATACAATACATTATGTAAAGATCATATAATACATTATGTAAAGATCATATAATACATTATGTAAAGATCATACAAAACATTATGTAAAGATCATATAATACATCATGTAAAGATCATATAATACATTATGTAAAGATCATACAATACATTATGTAAAGATCATATAATACATCATGTAAAGATCATACAATACATTATGTAAAGATCATACAATACATTATGTAAAGATCATATAATACATCATGTAAAGATCATACAATACATTATGTAAAGATCATACAATACATTATGTAAAGATCATACAATACATTATGTAAAGATCATATAATAAATTATGTAAAGATCATACAATACATTATTTAAAGATCATATAATACATCATGTAAAGATCATATAATAAATCATGTAAAGATCATATAATACATCATGTAAAGATCATACAATACATTATGTAAAGATCATACAATACATTATTTAAAGATCATACAATACATTATGTAAAGATCATATAATACATCATGTAAAGATCATACAATATATTATGTAAAGATCATACAATACATTATGTAAAGATGATACAATACATCATGTAAAGATCATATAATATATCATGTAAAGATCATACAATACATTATTTAAAGATCATATAATACATCATGTAAAGATCATACAATACATCATGTAAAGATCATACAATACATTATGTAAAGATCATACAATACATCATGTAAAGATCATATAATACATCATGTAAAGATTATACAATACATTATTTAAAGATCATATAATACATCATGTAAAGATCATATAATACATCATGTAAAGATCATACAATACATTATGTAAAGATCATATAATACATCATGTAAAGATCATACAATACATTATGTAAAGATCATATAATACATCATGTAAAGATCATACAATACATTATGTAAAGATCATATAATACATCATGTAAAGATCATACAATACATTATTTAAAGATCATACAATACATTATGTATAGATCATACAATACATTATGTAAAGATCATACAATACATCATGTAAAGATCATATAATACATCAGGTAAAGATCATACAATACATTATGTATAGATCATACAATACATTATGTAAAGATCATACAATACATTATGTAAAAATCATACAATACATCATGTAAAGATCATATAATAAATTATATAGAGATCATACAATACATTATGTAAAAATCATACAATACATTATGTATAGATCATATAATACATCATGTAAAGATCATACAATACATTATGTAAAGATCATACAATACATTATGTAAAGATCATATAATACATCATTAGTACAGTTCCTTGATCAGGATGACAGTATAATCTTGAGTGTGTGTGTGTATGATATTGGCAGACCATATAAATGCATCATTTGTAAACTATCTTGATCATAATGACCGTATAATCTTCAGTGAGTGTGTGCATGATACTGGCCATCATATGAGACATGAGGTAGTGAGTGTGATCCACTATGTCATGTACCATATATACCCATAAATAAGAACAGTCCAACTAAGAAGAGTTCCTGCAATTCTTGCTAACAAACTGCATTGACCTAGATCAGCTGGCACATTATGTGATGACAGATCTGGGTCTGTATAATTTGCAGTTGGACTCAACTTGTAAGCGAGCATATGTGGTAATAACAACTTGACTTATAAGTGAGTATATATGGTACTTGGGAGATGATACAGCTTCCTGATCAAAACACAGTACAGATTATACTTTTATTAAAGAATAGGATTCTATAGCATTAACTTCTTATGAATTGCGTGGGGTCAGGTTGCTTTCATGTGATATCATAAAGTATTCAAAGTGTTTTGGACAGTGGTGGTAAGGAATCAGAAAACACTAATAGGTGATACGGATGTCTATATTAGATTATCAAAAAAAAGAATTATCTGGAACTATGTATAACGATTACTGAAAAGTTCTAAAGATTGTATTTGGGATAAAAAAACAACACAAACGCCAATAATTCCGTGCAACTAGTTTCGCATTTAATACATGCTTCTTCAGGCACAAAATGTTTTGAAAGAAACGGATGACGTCTTTATATTCTTAAATAACAATTACATCATTACGTAACGTCATAAATACTATGCATCATCATAACAATTATATATATGACAGGATCTAAAAGATACACGAGTCTCTAATGAAACCTGAATCAGTGAAATAATACAATAAAATGGAGACAAACAGTCATACATACAATTATATTGTTATAAAGGATATACAATTTATTAATTTAAAAGAAAATTATACAATTTTATATAATGCATTGGTATTAAGGCCATTTGGATACAAAGTATCTAATTTATGAATCCAATAAGTTTCTTTTATGAGTCTGTTCATGTCTCCATGCACAATATCTATTGGCATGAAAGAAAAATCGAGTAGACAGTGATTATTGGTATTAAAATGTGTAGAAATATTAGAGGAAAACTGAGAATCTCTATAATTTTTAATATGAAAGCGATGATTATTCATTCTCTTAGAAACTTGTTGAAGTGTTTGTCCAACATATTGCATATTACATTTTTTACAGGTTATCAAATAAATCACATCAGTTGATACGCAGTTAGTGTTATAACGTAGAGAAAATATCTCTTTTGTATTAGCGCTACTGAAAGAAGTACTTTCTCTTATGTTTGCACATTGAGAGCACCGGTGTCTATTACATTTAGATGACGAGAATTGTCTTTTTTTATTTTCTGTCTGTTTAGTTCTAATTAGAAAATCTTGCAAATTCTTGGGTCTTCTATAAGCAAGAATTGGTTTATTGTTGTAAAGTGATTTTATGCTGTTTTTATTTGATAAGTTTAGGAGACTCCAATATTTATTAATTATAAGGCCTATATTAGGTAATGAAGGATTATATTGTATTGTGAAAGGAACTATATTTTTCTCTATTGTACAATTTGCTGTGTTTAAAGCCTCATGTTGAGTAAGATTACGGGTTTTGTTCAGCGCAGAATCAATGATATGTGTAGGATAATTTCTGTTTTGGAAAAATGCTTTTAAATCATTCAACGAATTTTGTAATTGACAATCATCTGAAATAATGCATCGGTATCTTTTGGCCTGGCTATATGGTATACCGTTTTTACATGACATGGGATGACATGAAGAATATTCCACATACTGGTGGATATTAGTTTCCTTGACATGAATATTTGTAGAAATAGTGTTATCAATATTTTTAATTACATTTACATCTAAAAATGAAACATGCGTACTCGATGCAGTATAAGTAAATTTAATCGTCGGATGAAAATGATTTAGGCGATCAATGAATTTCTCCAGTTCTTCAGTTGAATGGTTCCAGATCATAAATATGTCATCTAAAAATCTAAACCAAACAAATGGATTAAACTTTTCTTTTTGAAGGAAATCTTTTTCTAATTTACCCATGAAAAGAGAGGCGTATGAAGGAGCCATAGGACTACCCATTGCTGTACCCATTATTTGAATGTAATTTTTATTATTAAATTGAAAATAATTATTTTCCAAGATAAGTTTTATTATTTTACAAATATTTTCACTAGACAGTGTGCTATTATTAGGATTGTTATCAAGAAAATATTTACACGCTTCAATACCATCTGTATGCGGAATGTTGGTATATAGTGATGTTACATCTAATGATACCAAGATTGAGTTATTAGATAGCTGTGGAATAGACTTCAACTTTTTAATGAAATCAGTAGTATCTTTAATGTATGACGGAAGTGATTTCATCAAAGGTTGTAAAACACTATCAATAAATTTGGATAGGTTTTCAGTATATGAATTACAACCTGATATAATGGGTCGTCCTGGATAATTTAAAGGTAAATTATGGTCAGGATTTTTATGAGTTTTGGGTAATATGTAGAATTGAGGTGTACGTATGTTAAGAGGGAAAGTATCAAATTCTTCATATATGGAATTATTATTTTTAGCGATCTCATTAATACATGTTGAAATTTTCGATTTAATTTCTATTGACGGGTTTTTGTTAATATGTTGGTAGTATTTTTCTTCATTTAATTGACGTTCAACTTCTTTAACATAATCTTCTTGATTCATAATAATAACAGTGTTTGATTTATCAGCTTTTTTAATCACTATACTGTCGTCATTCATTAGATTATATAAAGACTTAATTTCGTCCTTAGAAATATTACTATAATATCGCTTTTGATGATTCTGATGTAACATCTCTTTTGTGATCGCGTCAATATAAAAATCTAAATAGGAATCACGTCCACTAGGTGGTGTAAAAGATGATTTAATTGTGTTAAAATAACCCATTTTTTTAGAATGAAAAGAATTCAATTTAACCTCTGAAGTGTTGTATGCTTTATCATAAAAAAATTCCTTTAATTTTAAGCGTCTAGAAAAGTTAAAAATTTCTTCAGCTAATTTAATTCTATTGTGATATTTCGGTTTGGGACAGAATTTTAGCCCTTTGCCTAACAATATATAGTCATTATCAGTTAATCTTCTACGTGAGAGGTTTAACACGGTTTCTTTACCTCTCTTAATTTGTTTTCTTCGCTTTTTTTCTTTCTTCCACTCTCTTCTACTCTTGAATCTTTGGAACCTCCTATTCTTTTGTCTTGGGACGTCGTCTCTATTAGTCCTTGTAGAATCTTTACCAAGTTTGTCAATGTCTTTCTCATGGTCACTGTTTCTGATTCCCCCCGTTTTACGGCTTCTGCGTATGTCTTATTCGTTGTGCCCTGGGGTGTCAAGTTTTTTCGCTGTTGTTCATCATGTTGATTCTTGTTGGAATTTTCAAAATTCCTATTTATGTTGACTCTTTGGGTTACTGATGTTTTGGGAGGTGCTATATGTGTATTAATGTTCCTTGTTGCTGTTTCTTTGAGTTTTGAATACCTCCTTTCTTGCCGTTCCTTGCTCTGTTGTTGTGATAATCTGTTGCTTTTCTGCTGCTGTTTTTTCGGTTGCTTATGGATTATATGATGTTCTCCAGTTTTTTCAACTTCTTGACTTCTTTCCTCTTTGCTCTTGCGTAAACTGTTCCGTTTTTCATTCTGCTTCAGAAGTATATTACTTTTCGTTGAATCTGTTTTCTGGTATACTTCTTGATCGAAGTTGAAAAGGGTTTGCCCATCTAGTTTCTTCCTCAGTTCATCCCGAACATTTTCCATCTGTTTTCCCAACTTTAAAGATCTATTTTGTTGTTCCTCTGCTAATCTCTCGCATATGTTTAGGAGACTTTGTGTAATAAACTGTCGATAGACTTTTGGACCTCTTCACTTCCGCTTCCTATATACAATTTCAGTTTCAATCGTAAACCTGATGGTACGATTCCTTCCTCAACACATTTGTTCCAAAAAGTGCTATGCAGGCTGCTTTTCATTGGTTTCTCAGATAGTTTTAGTATTTGATATTTCCAAGACGTCGTTTCTCTCGGCGGATCATAATTTGATGCCATTACGTTGTTGATAAAATTTCAGAATTGGGATAAAAAAACAACACAAACGCCGATAATTCCGTGCAACTAGTTTCGCATTTAATACATGCTTCTTCAGGCACAAAATGTTTTGAAAGAAACGGATGACGTCTTTATATTCTTAAATAACAATTACGTCATTACGTAACGTCATAAATACTATGCATCATCATAACAATTATATATATGACAGGATCTAAAAGATACACGAGTCTCTAATGAAACCTGAATCAGTAAAATAATAAAATAAAATAGAGACAAACAGTCATACATACAATTATATTGTTATAAAGGATATACAATTTATTAATTTAAAAGAAAATTATACAATTTTATATAGTGCATTGGTATTAAGGCCATTGGATACAAAGTATCTAATTTATGAATCCAATAAGTTTCTTTTATGAGTCTATTCATGTCTCCATGCACAATATCTATTGGCATGAAAGAAAAATCAAGTAGACAGTGATTATTGGTATTAAAATGTGTAGAAATATTAGAGGAAAACTGAGGATCTCTATAATTTTTAATATGAAAGCGATGATTATTCATTCTCTTAGAAACTTGTTGAAGTGTTTGTCCAACATATTGCATATTACATTTTTTACAGGTTATCAAATAAATCACATCAGTTGATACGCAGTTAGTGTTATAACGTAGAGAAAATATCTCTTTTGTATTAGCGCTACTGAAAGAAGTACTTTCTCTTATGTTTGCACATTGAGAGCACCGGTGTCTATTACATTTAGATGACGAGAATTGTCTTTTTTTATTTTCTGTCTGTTTAGTTCTAATTAGAAAATCTTGCAAATTCTTGGGTCTTCTATAAGCAAGAATTGGTTTATTGTTGTAAAGTGATTTTACGCTGTTTTTATTTGATAAGTTTAGGAGACTCCAATATTTATTAATTATAAGGCCTATATTAGGTAATGAAGGATTATATTGTATTGTGAAAGGAACTATATTTTTCTCTATTGTACAATTTGCTGTGTTTAAAGCCTCATGTTGAGTAAGATTACGGGTTTTGTTCAGCGCAGAATCAATGATATGTGTAGGATAATTTCTGTTTTGGAAATATGCTTTTAAATCATTCAGCGAATTTTGTAATTGACAATCATCTGAAATAATGCGTCGGTATCTTTTGGCCTGGCTATATGGTATACCGTTTTTACATGACATGGGATGACATGAAGAATATTCCACATACTGGTGGATATTAGTTTCCTTGACATGAATATTTGTAGAAATAGTGTTATCAATATTTTTAATTACATTTACATCTAGAAATGAAACATGCGTACTCGATGCAGTATAAGTAAATTTAATCGTCGGATGAAAATGATTTAGGCGATCAATGAATTTTTCCAGTTCTTCAGTTGAATGGTTCCAGATCATAAATATGTCATCTAAAAATCTAAACCAAACAAATGGATTAAACTTTTCTTTTTGAAGGAAATCTTTTTCTAATTTACCCATGAAGAGAGAGGTGTATGAAGGAGGCATAGGACTACCCATTGCTGTACCCATTATTTGAATGTAATTTTTATTATTAAATTGAAAATAATTATTTTCCAAGATAAGTTTTATTATTTTACAAATATTTTCACTAGACAGTGTGCTATTAGTAGGATTGTTATCAAGAAAATATTTACACGCTTCAATACCATCTGTATGCGGAATGTTGGTATATAGTGATGTTACATCTAATGATACCAAGATTGAGTTATTAGATAGCTGTGGAATAGACTTCAACTTTGTAATGAAATCAGTAGTATCTTTAATGTATGACGGAAGTGATTTCATCAAAGGTTGTAAAACACTATCAATAAATTTGGATAGGTTTTCAGTATATGAATTACAACCTGATATAATGGGTCGTCCTGGATAATTTAAAGGTAAATTATGGTCAGGATTTTTATGAGTTTTGGGTAATATGTAGAATTGAGGTGTACGTATGTTAAGAGGGAAAGTATCAAATTCTTCATATATGGAATTATTATTTTTAGCGATCTCATTAATACATGTTGAAATTTTCGATTTAATTTCTATTGACGGGTCTTCGTTAATATGTTGGTAGTATTTTTCTTCATTTTATTGACGTTCAACTTCTTTAACATAATCTTCTTGATTCATAATAATAATAGTGTTTGATTTATCAGCTTTTTTAATCACTATACTGTCGTCATTCATTAGATTATATAAAGACTTAATTTCGTCCTTAGAAATATTACTATAATATCCCTTTTGATGATTTTGATGTAATATCTCTTTTGTGATCGCGTCAATATAAAAATCTAAATAGGAATCACGTCCACTAGGTGGTGTAAAAGATGATTTAATTGCGTTAAAATAACCCATTTTTTTAGAATGAAAAGAATTCAATTTAACCTCTGAAGTGTTGTATGCTTTATCATAAACCTCTAGGAAGGAATCGTACCATCAGGTTTACGATTGAAGGTAAAGAAACCGTGTTAAACCTCTAGGAAGGAATCGTACCATCAGGTTTACGATTGAAGGTAAAGAAACCGTGTTAAACCTCTAGGAAGGAATCGTACCATCAGGTTTACGATTGAAGGTAAAGAAACCGTGTTAAACCTCTAGGAAGGAATCGTACCATCAGGTTTACGATTGAAGGTAAAGAAACCGTGTTAAACCTCTCACGTAGAAGATTAACTGATAATGACTATATATTGTTAGGCAAAGGGCTAAAATTCTGTCCCAAACCGAAATATCACAATAGAATTAAATTAGCTGAAGAAATTTTTAACTTTTCTAGACGCTTAAAATTAAAGGAATTTTTTTATGATAAAGCATACAACACTTCAGAGGTTAAATTGAATTCTTTTCATTCTAAAAAAATGGGTTATTTTAACACAATTAAATCATCTTTTACACCACCTAGGGGACGTGATTCCTATTTAGATTTTTATATTGACGCGATCACAAAAGAGATATTACATCAGAATCATCAAAAGCGATATTATAGTAATATTTCTAAGGACGAAATTAAGTCTTTATATAATCTAATGAATGACGACAGTATAGTGATTAAAAAAGCTGATAAATCAAACACTATTATTATTATGAATCAAGAAGATTATGTTAAAGAAGTTGAACGTCAATTAAATGAAGAAAAATACTACCAACATATTAACGAAGACCCGTCAATAGAAATTAAATTTAAAATTTCAACATGTATTAATGAGATCGCTAAAAATAATAATTCCATATATGAAGAATTTGATACTTTCCCTCTTAACATACGTACACCTCAATTCTACATATTACCCAAAACTCATAAAAATCCTGACCATAATTTACCTTTAAATTATCCAGGACGACCCATTATATCAGGTTGTAATTCATATACTGAAAACCTATCCAAATTTATTGATAGTGTTTTACAACCTTTGATGAAATCACTTCCGTCATACTTTAAAGATACTACTGATTTCATTACAAAGTTGAAGTCTATTCCACAGCTATCTAATATAACTCAATCTTGGTATCATTAGATGTAACATCACTATATACCAACATTCCGCATACAGATGGTATTGAAGCGTGTAAATATTTTCTTGATAACAATCCTACTAATAGCACACTGTCTAGTGAAAATATTTGTAAAATAATAAAACTTATCTTGGAAAATAATTATTTTCAATTTAATAATAAAAATTACATTCAAATAATGGGTACAGCAATGGGTAGTCCTATGGCTCCTTCATACGCCTCTCTCTTCATGGGTAAATTAGAAAAAGATTTCCTTCAAAAAAAAAAGTTTAATCCATTTGTTTGGTTTAGATTTTTAGATGACATATTTATGATCTGGAACCATTCAACTGAAGAACTGGAAAAATTCATTGATCGCCTAAATCATTTTCATCCGACGATTAAATTTACTTATACTGCATCGAGTACGCATGTTTCATTTCTAGATGTAAATGTAATTAAAAATATTGATAACACTATTTCTACAAATATCCATGTCAAGGAAACTAATATCCACCAGTATGTGGAATATTCTTCATGTCATCCCATGTCATGTAAAAACGGTATACCATATAGCCAGGCCAACAGATACCGACGCATTATTTCAGATGATTGTCAATTACAAAATTCGCTGAATGATTTAAAAGCATATTTCCAAAACAGAAATTATCCTACACATATCATTGATTCTGTGCTGAACAAAACCCGTAATCTTACTCAACACGAGGCTTTAAACACAGCAAATTGTACAATAGAGAAAAATATAGTTCCTTTCACAATACAATATAATCCTTCATTACCTAATATAGGCCTTATAATGAATAAATATTGGAGTCTCCTAAACTTATCAAATAAAAACAGCGTAAAATCACTTTACAACAATAAACCAATTCTTGCTTATAAAAGACCCAAGAATTTGCAAGATTTTCTAATTAGAACTAAACAGACAGAAAATAAAAAAAGACAATTCTCGTCATCTAAATGTAATAGACACCGGTGCTCTCAATGTGTAAACATAAGAGAAAGTACTTCTTTCAGTAGCGCTAATACAAAAGAGATATTTTCTCTACGTTATAACACTAACTGCGTATCAACTGATGTGATTTATTTGATAAAAAGTAAAAAATGTAATATGCAATATGTTGGACAAACACTTCAACAAGTTTCTAAGAGAATGAATAATCATCGCTTTCATATTAAAAATTATAGAGATCCTCAGTTTTCCTCTAATATTTCTACACATTTTAATACCAATAATCACTGTCTACTCGATTTTTCTTTCATGCCAATAGATATTGTGCATGGAGATATGAATAGACTCATAAAAGAAACTTACTGGATTCATAAATTAGATACTTTGTATCCAAATAGCCTTAATACCAATGCACTATATAAAATTGTATAATTTTCTTTTAAATTAATAAATTGTATATCCTTTATAACAATATAATTGTATGTATGACTGTTTGTCCCTATTTTATTTTATTATTTTACTGATTCAGGTTTCATTAGAGACTCGTGTATCTTTTCGATCCTGTCATATATATAATTGTTATGATGATGCATAGTATTTATGACGTTACGTAATGACGTAATTGTTATTTAAGAATATAAAGACGTCATCCGTTTCTTTCAAAACATTTTGTGCCTGAAGAAGCATGTATTAAATGCGAAACTAGTTGCACGGAATTATCAGCATTTGTGTTGTTTTTTTATCCCAATTCTGAAATTTTATTAACAACGTAATGGCATCAAATTATGATCCGCCGAGAGAAACGACGTCTTTGAAATATCAAATACTAAAACTATCTGAGAAACAAATGAAAAGCAGCCTGCACAGCAGTTTTTTGAACAAATGTGTTGAGGAAGGAATCGTACCATCAGGTTTACGATTGAAACTGAAATTGTATATAGGAAGCGGAAGTGAAGAGTTCCAAAAGTCTATCGACAGCTTATTACACAAAGTCTCGCTAAACATATGCGAGAGATTAGCAGAGGAACAACAAAAAAGATCTTTAAACTTAGGAAAACAGATGGAAAATGTTCGGGATGAACTGAAGAAGAAACTAGATGGGCAAACCCTTTTCAACTTCGATCAAGAAGTATACCAGAAAACAGATTCAACGAAAAATAATATACTTCTGAAGCAGAATGAAAAACTAAACAGTTTACGCAAGAGCAAAGAGGAAAGAAGTCAAGAAGTTGAAAAAACTGGAGAACATCATATAATCCATAAGCAACCGAAAAAACAGCAGCAGAAAAGCAACAGATTATCACAACAACAGAGCAAGGAACGGCGAGAAAGGAGGTATTCAAAACTCAAAGAAACAGCAACAAGGAACATTAATACACATATAGCACCTCCCAAAGCATCAGTAACCCAAAAAGTCAACATAAATAGGAATTGTGAAAATTCCAACAAGAATCAACATGATGAACAACAGCGAAAAAACTTGACACCCCAGGGCACAACGAAGCAGACATACGCAGAAGCCGTAAAACGGGGGGGATCAGAAACAGTGACCATGAGAAAGACATTGACAAACTTGGTAAAGATTCTACAAGGACTAATAGAGACGACGTCCCAAGACAAAAGAATAGGAGGTTCCAAAGATTCAAGAGTAGAAGAGAGGGGAAGAAAGAAAAAAAGCGAAGAAAACAAATTAAGAGAGGTAAAGAAACCGTGTTAAACCTCTCACGTCGAAGATTAACTGATAATGACTATATATTGTTAGGCAAAGGGCTAAAATTCTGTCCCAAACCGAAATATCACAATAGAATTAAATTAGCTGAAGAAATTTTTAACTTTTCTAGACGCTTAAAATTAAAGGAATTTTTTTATGATAAAGCATACAACACTTCAGAGGTTAAATTGAATTCTTTTCATTCTAAAAAACATGGGCTATTTTAACACAATTAAATCATCTTTTTACACCACCTAGTGGACATAATTCCTATTTAGATTTTTATATTGACGCGATCACAAAAGAGATATTACATCAGAATCATCAAAAGCGATATTATAGTAATATTCTAAGGACGAAATTAAGTCTTTATATAATCTAATGAATGACGACAGTATAGTGACTAAAAAAGCTGATAAATCAAACACTATTATTATTATGAATCAAGAAGATTATGTTAAAGAAGTTGAACGTCAATTAAATGAAGAAAAATACTACCAACATATTAACGGAGACCCGTCAATAGAAATTAAATCGAGAATATCAACATGTATTAATGAGATCGCTAAAAATAATAATTCCATATATGAAGAATTTGATACTTTCCCTCTTAACATACGTACACCTCAATTCTACATATTACCCAAAACTCATTAAAATCCCGACCATAATTTACCTTTAAATTATCCAAGACGACCCATTATATCAGCTTGTAATTCATATACTGAAAACCTATCCAAATTTATTGATAGTGTTTTACAATCTTTGATGAAATCACTTCCGTCATACATTCAAGATACTACTGATTTCATTAAAAAGTTGAAGTCCATTCCACAGCTATCTAATAACTCAATCTTGGTATCATTAGATGTAACATCACTATATACCAACATTCCGCATACAGATGGTATTGAAGCGTGGAAATATTTTCTTGATGACAATCCTAATAATAGCTCACTGTCTAGAGAAAATATTTGTAAAATATTTAAACTTATCTTGGAAAATAATTATTTTCAATTTAACGCTAAAAATTACATTCAAATAATGAGTACAGCAATAGGTAGTCCTATGGCTCCTTCATACGCCTCTCTTTTCATGGGTGAATTAGAAAAAGATTTCCTTCAAAAAGAAAAGTTTAATCCATTTGTTTGGTTTAGATTTTTAGATGACATATTTATGATCTGGAACCATTCAACTGAAGAACTGGAGAAATTCATTGATCGCCTAAATCATTTTCATCCGACGATTAAATTTACTTATACTGCATCTAGTACGCATGTTTCATTTTTAGATGTAAATGTAATTAAAATATTGATAACACTATCTCTACAAATATTCATGTCAAGGAAATTAATATCCACCAGTATGTGGAATATTCTTCATGTCATCCCATGTCATGTAAAAACGGTATACCATATAGCCAGGCCAAAAGATACCGACACATTATTTCAGATGATTGTTAATTACAAAATTCGCTGAATGATTTAAAAACATATTTCCAAAACAGAAATTATCCTAAACATATCATTGATTCTGCGCTGAACAAAGCCGGTAATCTTACTCAACATGAGGCTTTAAACACAGCAAATTATACAATAGAGAAAAATATAATTCTTTTCACAATACAATATAATCCTTCATTACCTAATATAGGCCTTATAATTAATAAATATTGGAGTCTCCTAAATTTATCAAATAAAAACAGCGTAAAATCACTTTACAACAATAAACCAATTCTTGCCTTTAGAAGACCCAAGAATTTGCAAGATTTTCTAATTAGAACTAAACAGACAGAAAATAAAAAAAGACAATTCTCGTCATCTAAATGTAATAGACACCGGTGCTCTCAATGTGCAAACATAAGAGAAAGTACTTCTTTCAGTAGCGCTAATACAAGAGATATTTTCTCTACGTTATAACACTAACTGCGTATCAACTGATGTGATTTATTTGATAACCTGTAAAAAATGTAATATGTAATATGTTGGACAAACACTTCAACAAGTTTCTAAGAGAATGAATAATCATCGCTTTCATATTAAAAATTATAGAGATCCTCAGTTTTCCTCTAATATTTCTACACATTTTAATACCAATAATCACTGTCTACTCGATTTTTCTTTCATATCAATAGATATTATGCATGGAGACATGAAGAGACTCATAAAAGAAACTTATTGGATTCCTAAATTAGATACTTTGTATCCTAATGGCCTTAATACCAATGCACTATATAAAATTGTATAATTTTCTTTTAAATTAATAAATTGTATATCCTTTATAACGATATTATTGTATGTATGACTGTTTGTCTCTATTTTATTTTATTATTTTACTGATTCAGGTTTCATTAGGGACTCGTGTATCTTTTAGATCCTGTCATATATATATATATATATATATATATATATATATATATATATATATATATATATGTATACATTGATTCGTATACCTTCATATTGACATCTCGTGCAAAACCCATTGTCCTCAACTGAAATATATCACGGAGAAAAATGTGATTGCCTTTAAAACGATTTGCTCCTTTTCCTGTCTTAGTTTCCTTGTGATTTCATGTAAATACGTTTCCCTTTCATAATTTCTGTGTTTCATATTTGTTTAATCTTTGTAAATATTTTATGTCCCGCTAATATAAAGAATGCGGAGCTGGAAATATTACAGTACAATTCTGACAGCCTTAATATGACGTGAAATGTCGAGAATCCGTCTTTTCTACAATACAATTCATTTGTGATCTCCTTAAAACCACGAGTTAAATGCGGTTAGATTTTAAATTTGATAAATAACAGTAACGATGATGATGACGATACTGGTACCGATATTATTAAAATTATTATTATTATTATTATTATTATTATTATTATTATTATTTTGCGCAGGTATCTAAATCGGTTCGGTTTTACATCCTTGACACATGCGATGAATCAGCTCAGTCTGACAGTCCATCATACACTCTGGAAATAGATGAGGTAAATTTTTTTTCGATTATGTAATTTGTAGTTGATATTGTTGAAACAAACTAACAAAAAAGCAAATCAGAATTCTTGCAGTACACAAGAGTTTTCTTTCATTGTTGGAGAACTAAGTGTATGGTATGTAAAGGTCTGACATGGAAACATTTATGTTTAGGTTTCAATAGATTTTTGTTTAGATTAATGTAAGCTGATCCACTGGACTATTTTCATCAGCACTGTTAAAGAGTCATGTCATATCAAAGCTTGCCAAAAGTAGCTTCTCGTGGGTCGGTGGTTCTTCCCAGGGTTTTCTTGGGTTCTTCCTCCACCAGTTATGCTGGTCGCCATGTATAGCCTATCTTGTGCTGAAAAATGGCGTTAAACCCAACAACAACAACATGTCATATCAAAACACTTTATGACAACTGGCGATGTGTAAGGAAAAGTGAAACCATATATTTGTTGAGAAACCTTTTGAAAAATAAACGGATTTATATTAAGACCATATGTTGGTACCTTTTAGATGTAATGTTTCATATGACTTTAATCTCATAAAATAATAAATGAATTATTTTAGGTTGTTGCCATGATCATTAAGACTTTAAACAAACAGTTAGTCACCTAAGTATATCGTCGTTACTGTGTTTATTGTCACACACGTATATAATACTGAAATTGTCATTTCTGTTAATATATTTTACATGGAGTTTCCTACGTATGACATATCTGTTATTGCCATAAAATGTCAAGTTCCGTACTTTCAAATTAGTTGTGGATTCGATACCCGTCCAGACCAGCTCGGGTCGGCTCTATCGGTGCGTCCTTGAGAAAGTAGTTAAAAATATTTACTCAGCATCATGTTGCCAATAATGACTTAAAGTGCCGTTAAAACCAGTAAAAAGAAAGCTAAACTTTTTCTTTCCATGATTTTGTCTAAAACGCATCTGTAGCAGGCTAGAATAACTTTGACTATATGTGCATACAAAATTATGTTATTAAACATTTAATGTACCGATAATAACCCCGATGATTATTGTACAAACTTGTACCTGAAGTACAAAAATGTGCAGCGAAGCAACATATAAGGAAACCATGGTGGACTGGATCGAAAGTCATCCAAACATCAAAGAAATTTAGGGAATGAACAATGCCCAATTTAATAGACGGAATGGCAAGTGAAGTCAATCTGTCTGTGGTCATCGACGACTTGAGGTAAGCTTTAACGAGTTTCAGTTCGAGAAAATGCTCTCAACGCTGGCAGGTACTACAGACAGAGTTAGCAAAATCTGCAGCGCGACCGACAAGTTAGGAAAAACATTAAGTTTGCACAGGGTATAAAATGCAGAACTAGAATGGGGAGCACACTTAAGTCTGCAGAATATCGTGGAGGTGGTCCAGGTGAGAACAAGGATCCACGCCGTTAATGTTGGCTTGGTTTCCATTAGTCAAAGCAAGGTGCAAATCCATGCAGTGCATTAGTGGTGTCTTCTACTCCGGATGGCAGCATACTTCAGGTAGAAACTCCAACGTTGTTTGTTGCTTTGCAGCACCAAAACAAAGTGACCAATGATGTGGACGACGATTATGCATCAAGGCTGAATAAATGACAACCACACATGACAAAGAATGTTCTAGGATTGAACGAACGGAACCTTGTCTGGACCCCTGCTCCTTTTCCTTCAATTATGCGTCATTATTGTACCCTTGGCCCCCTCAATTCTAAACACGTATGCTATTTTATTCAAGAGTCTCTTTCAGAACTTCAGTTGGGCTTCACCAGTGGACAAGGTGACATTGCCCGAAACCAATGAAATGTACCATCGTCATCCTGAAATCTCACAGTAAATGATATCTGTTCATTATTATTTATGTCGGGTGCACATTCAAGTATTATGGCGTAATATTTGTCTTTGTTCAGTCGCATCAATATGTTTTCAAAGACTGTTTTGCCCATAAGGGTAATCAACTCATTTTGAAATTCCGGCTAGAGTAATGCGTGTTTTTTCTGCATGCAACAACACGATGTACGTGCTCACGCGTGACATCATCAAACCGGCTCTGGAGCTGAACCAACTAAGAAAATTCCTATTGTGTTCTAATCTGTGTTCAGACAGAAACATTTTATTAGCAACAAGACACTCGAAAATGTTGTTGCAATGTTCCATCTCCAGCGCAATAATGTGTTTCAGTTAAATATCAGGTTTTTCATTCTTTAACCTTCTCTCAGCTTCCAGACATTCAGAATAGGCTTTGAAATGGCTAGGCGATCTTTCGATTTCCAAGTGTTATGACAGAAATGCGCAAGGGGAGATTATTAATTATTGAGCCATACATCAAGCACTAAGAGATGAATTTAATTGACTCATTCCATCACAATGTAAACAATATTACATTAAATAAAATTGCACCAAATTGCTAATATGATAAAAATATATTTAGTGGATAAAACACATACATTGTTTTATGGACAGATTTGACTATGGGGAGTTTAGTGTGCAGCAGGAGCAAG